>JABFPB010005975.1:0-12611 GCA_022817645.1 Ceratoteleas bidentatus | reverse complement strand
CGTTTCGCGGGATTCAGAGCGAAAAGCGGGCGAGCGGCGAAGCAGGGGAGCACGGGAGGGATTGGTAGCAGTGGGTGATGGAGCGTTACCCGGTGGAAACGGCGTTGAGGGAGGTGGGGAGGCGGATTAGGAAGTGTATGATTGAAGTGGATTTGGGAGAGAAGGAGTGGAGAATTGTGGAATGGAAATCTGAATGATCCTGGCAGAACATCAGTTTTACATATATCTGTTGGATGTATGTGCAGGTATATATATATGTTTTTATGTATAAAGGGACAGCTCAGGTATGTATAAAATACCGTTTTGATGTTACCCTAGTAAAACGTTTTCCTTCATTAAAACATTACGTATAAAGACGTTTTTGAAACGATGGATATAAGGACGTTTCAGGGAAAATGTGTTTAGGGCAAATAGCAGCCTTTTTGCCCTAAATTTTCGATGAAAAAAGTCCACAAACGGGATTCGATCTCGGAACATCGAAGATCTGAGTCCAGTGTCTTAAGCACTCAGCCATGACGATATCTGACTGTAACCGTTGAATTTGAAATATAAGTCGTCAAGAATCTGCCTTACGATAAAGTTATATTTCTAAAACGACGGTTATAGTCTGATGTAGTCGTGGTCGAGTGGTTAAGATTCTAGGCTTAGAACTCCGAGGGCCCGAGATCGAGTCCTAATTGTGGAGGTTTATTTTCTTCCAGTTTTACTGTTTATTTCGTTTATACATAACTTATACGTAAAAACAGTGACAATAGTTGTGTTGAATATCTCTCTTGAAAAGTCCGAATCCGACATCGAATTCCGTATTGGGATATGAATCAGATTCCGAGTCCGAATTTGACTCGATTACTCAGTTGAAAAAACTTTGGAATTCGAACCATCATCTTTCAACTCAGAAGTCTGATATTATAACCAGTCGGCTAAAGTTGTTATATCTTTCACACTCGTTCAGAAGTTCTATTCATTCAAATGATACCGATGATTTAATAAATTAAATGCCGCCGAAATGTTTTCGAGTCTTGAAAATATAACAACTTTGGCCGAGTGGTTATACCTTCAAACTTCTGAGTGGAGGGACGGCAGTTCAAATCCCAATTATGGCAATGGAGTTTTTTCAAATCAGTGGAAAGATTTTTCAACAAACAAAAATCTTTGACTTCGTGTCATTGTAATTAAAATTTAGAAATTGTAGACATTTTTCCAACGTTATCTTAAATTCAACTTAGAATCCGATGTGAAATTCGGACTCGGAATCCGACTATTTTTTACTAATAAAGAATGCATGCCTTGTTTGAACAATGTTTTGTTCGATTACCACGTATGTTTATAATAAATAATTAAGTTATTTTACACCTTTCACACAATAGTAGCAAATTACATTTTTATCCAGTGCATATTTATATTGAAAACATTTTCAAATGAGATCCGGAAATGGAATACAAGGTTTACTCTATACATTACTATATCAATATGATATATATTATCAATATGATTTTAATACAAGTTTCATTAAATATTTTTACAAAATTTAAGTTTAAACTTTATTCAGGATTTTCACATAGTTCATGCATATTCTTCCTTCTGCGTAAGTAGTACAGATGCCTTACTAAAAGAGAAGATCAATGTAACAATGTTGAAACTACACATTCTTATCATTCCACCTACACGCGTATTAATTGCATAAGACAAGAAGTTATTTGAATTAGAACTGACTTGCTGTTAAACTTGTATTTAATAAACGTGATTACGACATTCTGTAAATTCTTCAAAATGCAATCAAATTACGTAAAAAATGAATTATATCAGTTTTGTTCAATATTATTTAATATAATTGTCTGATTTCATTTGGTGACTACAATCATGTTTCATAGATAACTTTGTCACTATCATTTCCATGTGTACGAGCAGACTAATATTTCACTGTCAACTTACCCACAGTTAAATATATCTTACTGAAACGTAAGTCAGGTGTGAGTGGAAATCAAGTTGAATCCCGATTGCACTTCATTATAGTTGGTAGTCTTCTCATTAAAATAAAGTTTAATTATAAATTTGTGAATCAGTTTTACAACAATTTTGATTTAGAATGTATTTCAAAAAGGACATATTGAACATGACATATAAACAAAACACATTTTTAAACGATTTTTATTTTTTACATTATAGATAAAAACAACTCATTTTAATTAACAATTCAGACTGAAAAGCAGTAAATTTCTCAGTAAAAGACTACGTACAAATCAAAGATATAAAAATGTTAAGTTGAAAATATCTCAGTTAAAACTAATTCAAGATAAAATTCGTGTTCATTCAAAAAGCTATTTATCATCGACATTAAAAATTAACAGTACAAATATTTTTCATAATTTAATTAATTATTTACATAATAAATTGAATTAATAAAAAACTGGAAAACCATTGCAATTATTTGAAAAAGGCGCCACTTTTAAAATGTGCTCAGTCGGTCACAGTTTACTTTCAAATGTCAGCCAATCGCGTTGATTCGTGACGCGAACCGCGATGCTACGGATGGTGAAATGTGACAGCCCGCAATAGTGAAGTGTGTATTTGTTTTTACGGCGGAATATGTCCGCATGAAGTCGCCTGGTTATCGTTAAGATGTTGAAAGATCATGATTTATTTATTCAGTTGTGTGAAAAGCATGGTATTTTGGCACCGATCAAAGTTGCCGAAGCTATAAAATCAAGCAGGTGAGTTTACAATCAGCGTCGAGTTTTGTTTTGATCGCAGTCGCTAGGATCGACTTAGCGAAGCGTGACGAGTGTAACTGTTCCTAAACATGAACTTTTTCACTGAAACAATTTAAATAAAAAATAACAGTCAAACTGTAAATAAAATATAAAATAATAATTTTTAAATTTATTTAAATAATTTTTTGTTTAGGCAAACGAACAAACTTTTTATTTTAAAATTAATATAATAGAGTAAAAATAAACTCATTTTTTTAGTTACAATTAGATGAACCGCAATTTTACTTTATAAATAATTATATTAATTAGTATGTTTGAAATGTTATATTACAATAAATGTCATCATTGATGACATATATTATAATATAACATTGAACAATATTTAATTTCTTATGGAATTTAATTAAGTAAAATTTCAAAATAAAATCTGCATTAATTTTACTGTAAATACATTTTTTAAATAATTACATCGACTAGCATTTTTTACGTTATATCATATATTTTTTATTGATGTATGTAAATAACATGTTTTATTTAAAATGTTTAATCTAATTAAGTCAGATTTGCAAACTATTTTTTTTTATATAAACAGTCTATTTCAAATGACAAAATCCAAGAAATAGTTTATGGCAAAATACCTGGATATAAGGAAGAAAGTCTAATTCAGAGTTAATCTTAGCAATTTTACAGTTGCCCGCCAAGGAAATAAAAATTTTAAGTTCCAGACATAAAGTGCCTCTTTGGAGCAGAGCCAAACTCTATTAAACGTTATTACAGCTGATGACACCGTCTGTTGAGTTCAAATCTGTAAATTTCACGCTTAACGTGTCTGCAAACATACAATAGCACAATACTGCTGATTTTATTATAAGAAGTAAATGTTTCAATCGTAGCAGCCTTTAATTTTAAATGAAGCAAATTCAGTCAACTGACGAAATTGGATGCAATTCGTATTTTGTTAATTCATGATTTTCAATTTGAAAGTTTAATAATCTAATTTTCATTGTCCAATTGTTTACAAATTTAAATAAAGAGAGATAGAGCATTATTATTAAAGGAATATTAAGTATGTATATTTCATAGGATTTTGTTCAATTTGCAGAACTATTGCTATAAAATAAATAAAAGACTGTTACCGTTTAAAAATGTTCTTCAACATCTTCTTAAATATTTAAATGAAATAAAACTACTATTTGTGCCATTTGTTGCTTTTGATACTCATTTATAACACAATATAATATATATTATTTGAGTAAGTTTTCGACAGTTAACTATAAAGAAAAAAAACTATAATAATTATTGAATACATTTTGTTTGTACTCAAATAAAAACATCAGTGTAGAAAGTATTCTAAATTAAAAGAGATTTTTTTCAATTATTTTTCAACTTATTTTATTCATAAATCATAATAAGAAGCTCCTAAAAATTAAACAATAATTAATAAATTGTTAACATTTCATTAAACTAACTGAAAAAAGTAACATCAGAAAGTTCTCATCAAGTCACTCTAAATTATCTATATTTTACCCAACACTAACACACACCCATAAAAAATACAACATGCTGTTCCTACTCAATTACCATCAACTTTCCCGCCATTTTTTTTTGTTTAGAAATTATCATCCTTTATCATCATTCCTTGTAGAAATGCAATCTCTACAAAAATCGGACAGTTATTTGAAAATCTCTCAAAATTGGGACTGTCAGAGTTTTTCAGACTTTTCATATTTTTTCAGAGTCACTATTTCTATTCAATCATTACTCTCTGACAACAATCTCCAAATTCTTCAACTTAATCAACAACCATCCCTTTTCAGCAACACTGGCACCCTCAATCTATCCTGCCAGTCCATCATAGTTCCAGTCTGCGAGGTCCTCTCCCAAGTGATCAGCTCCAGCACCACGATCCACTCTGTCAACCTCGCTGACTGCATGCTCCTCTCCAAGAGTCTGATCTGCCTGCTCAACGCCCTCTGCGAAGGCTCCACAGTGACCTCCCTCAACCTCAAAGGCAACAACATAGCTGGCGCCACCGTCGAGCACTTAGGCCAGGTGTTCGTCAACAACAACACCCTCAAAGACCTCTGCCTCGACTGGAACAGCATCGGCTCCGAACAGACATACTTCTCCCAGTTCTGCGAAGGTCTCTCCAAGAACCACAGCATAGAGAAGCTCGAATTACGTTACAACCAGATGTCGCCACAATGCGCTTCCCCACTATCGAAACTTCTGCGACTGAACAAAACCCTGAAAGTCCTAGACCTAGCCTGGAATACCCTGGGTCTACAAGGAGGCAAGCTGATAATGGAAGGACTAAAGGAAAACTCAACCCTCATCAGTTTGGACCTAAGGGGCAACTGCATCCCCAGCGAAATCCTGCAGGCGATCGAGAACAGGACCTACGAAAACCAGCGCAGAAGGTCGCTCTATGAAGCGAACCTTGAGAGGAAGGCAACGGCCTCTTACGTGAGGATAGAGAGGGACCGGTCCTTCAGCGACAGCGACAGTATCTTCCAGGAGAAGATGGTTGCGAAGAGAAGTGGGCCTAGGAAGGTGAGGAAGAGGATCCAGGTGGCGCCACTGCAGCTGTCTTCGGAGGACGAAGGGAAAGGGAAGGAGCCTTTCGGGAGTGATTTGGAGGTCCGAGTGGTTTCTGGGGAGCGGAAGATGACAGAGTCTGCTCTAAGGGAAAAAAAGTCCACCGAAGAGAAGATTGAGGAACTGAATACGGTGATGCAGGACAGAGTCCGGGTCATCGAAGTGCTGACGAGGGAGCTGAAGGAGAGGAGTGAGGAGAATGAGGAGTACAAGACGAAGGTGAAGACTCTCTCCCAGGCTTCCCTTTGCAGACTTGAGGAAGTTGGTAACCTTTCGACTTTGGTTTCAGGTGGCCCAGCTGGAAAATCAACTAGACAAAGTCAAGCAGGAGCTGGAGAAGTCCAAGGCTGATAGGGAAAGGGAACTGGAGGAAGTGAGGCGATCCTATGAGGAAGCAGGGGAGAACGAGAGGCAGGCCCATCGGGAGTTGGTGGAATCCTACAAGAAACTAACCGAAACCAAGAAGGACTTGGAGGTGTCTCTTCACAGATTCGAGAAGGACTGGCGGAAGAGTTCGTCGGAAGTGGCGATGCTGAAGAAGAAGTTGGGCTGCAGCACCCAATCCTACGAAGATCTGATAGCGAAGGGGAGGACTGAAATTCACCGACTGAGGAGGGAGATGAAGGAACGCGAGGCGAGGCTGAAGATCGAGATCGGGATATTAAAAGCGACCTTGAAGGAATCCACGGAAGCTCTGGAAACGTGCCAAACGCAGCTCCAGAAGAGCCGAGTGGAGCTGAGGGAAGTCACGGACAGCGAGGCGTCTTTGAAGGCGAAGTTAGTCGAGACGGAAAGAATCTTTGCCAAGTGTTTGAGGTGAGAAACAAAACATCAAATGCTGTGTCTTTTTGTCGAAGGTGTAATGTTCCTGTTTTCTCGGCTGAGTGTATTTAGGGAGAGTTATTACAGTGAAAGGATTGAACTGGTTTTAGGTATGAAGACGCTGTGGCGAAATTAAAGGAGGACAAGGAAAACTTGGAAGAGAATTATGCCGGGGCTCAACGGAACTTGGCAAGCTTGCAGAGGCAGTTAGCTGCAGTTCAAGTCGAACTCATTGAGCCTCAGAGGAAGTACGATTTGTTGAGGGAAGAGTTGGATCAGGAGAGGAAAAGAATTGCGAAATTTGAGCAGGAAGCTCTGGATGATAGAACTCGGCTGAAAGAGAGGGACGAGCAAATAAAAAATTTGACGAGTAACATTAGTCAGTTGAACAGTCGTATTCTCGAGTTGCAGGAAAGTCACGCCAGTGAACTGAAAGAGAAGGAAAAGGAAAAGCAAAAGCTGTTGGAGAGCATCAATCAGAAGGAACATGATTTGAATGTTATAAAGTGAGTTGAATGAAATTGGTAGATTTGCTTGTTGGTAATAATGGGTTAAGTGTGGTTATTTAATGATTATGTTACAAGCTTGATTTTGAGTAATTGATTCTATTTATGGTTCTTACAGGGCGGAAGAAGTAAAAAGGACTAGCCACCTCTATGCTGCATTTAGCAAATATTTTGGATCTATAGGTCCCAATTCCATATCTTGATATAACTCAACAGAACGAAACGTTATTTAAACGTTTAATAAACGTTCGGAAAACGTTTTAAGGTTTGTGTACTGTTGTTATGCAGTGTGGATCATGTATATAATGGAATAAATTATAATTTTACTTTAAATAAATATGTCATCCTTTCACAAATGTAAATTAGGTAACCCATGTTATGAGATCCGAACAAATCTGAATAAGATAAAAGTTATTCAAAAGCAATTCAAAAGTTATTCAAAAGGAATCATTGGTAAATTTTAAACACCAAATCTCCTTTATCCTGGTTTAAATCCTGGTTTAAAAAACCTAGATGTTCTGGTTAAAAAAAATTGAGCCAGAAAGTCTACGAAAAATGTAACCGAAATTTCGTAGATGAACTGTGTCACAGTACGATATTTCACAGACATCTACAAAATTTCGTAGATCAACTGTGTCACAGAACGAAAATTTCACAGACGTCTTCAAAATTTCGTAGATGAACAGTCTCACAGTACGAACTTTTGCAGTTATCTTCAAAATTTTGAAGATTTTGAATATTTTTTACATTTTGGAAAATTTAAAACATTTGAAAATTTTCCAAATATTCTAAAAATTAACAAAATTTTGAAAATTTTGAAATATTTAACAATTTTGAAAATTTAAAACATTTGAAAATTCTAAAAATGTAGACAATTTTGAAAATGTTGAAAATTTTGAAACTTTAAAAAATTACGAAAGTTTTGAAAGAGTTTAAAATGTTGAAAGTTTTGAAAATTTTGAATATTTTGAAAGTTTTGGAATATTTGAAGACTTTGAAAGTTTTGAAATTAAAAAAAGTTTTGAAAATTTGGAAATCTCAAAACATTTGAACATTTTGAAAATACTAAAGTTTTTAATATTCTGAAATTTGTGAAAATTTTGATAATTTTAAATATTCTGAAAATTTTGTAAATTTTGAAGATTCTGAAATTTTTGCAACTTGTGAAAATTTGGAAAGATTAAACATTTTTTTAAGTTTTGAAAAATTTTAATATTTTGACAGTTTTGAAAATTTTGAAGATTTTGAAAGTTTTGAAATTTTAGAAAATTTTGATCAATTTGGAAATTTTTTAAAGTTTTGAAAAGCTTGAAAAATTAGAAAATTTGAAAACTTTTGAAAATTATGAAAATCTTGAAACATTTGAAAATTTTGAAAGTTTTAAAAATTTTGGAAATTTTAAAGGTTTTGCAAATTTTAAAGATTTTGAAAGTTTTGAAAATAATAAAAATCTTGAAAGATTTGAAAATTTTGAAATTTGAAATTTTTGAAAATTTTTAACAATTTGAAAAATTTTATACATTTGAAAATTTTGACAAATCTAAAAATTTTTTAAATTTTGTAGATTTTGAAACTTTTGAAAGTTACGAAAAATTTGGAAGATTTATAAATTTTGAACGTTTTGAAAATTTTGAATATTTTAAGGATTGTTTTCCGGTGTTTGTAGAAAAAAAATGTTTAAGGCCACCCTAGTATACATGTACGCAATAAATCTCAATTTAGGTACTTTAAAGACATTTTGTTGATGAAAACATCTTAAATATAATGTTTATTTACTTTCAGCGTTTAGATATTTTATTTAGATATTTTTATTTTATTTATATTAGTAATTTCACATAACAGAGGAAGAATATGTTTATTCTATACAGCAACATTCAGGCAAACAGATTTTCATGCTGTGACAGCATGAAATCATTCTGCCAGAGCAAGGCAAGTCATATTGTAAAATAAGTGATTTTCCTTCTCTCACAGAAGGGTTCTTGCTGTGACAATAGGACATTTCTAAGAGTGTAGGTGCAAGCATCTCAGGTGAATTGGACACTATTTCATTTGTGTACTAAATCGTAAGCACGATGGCTTATATGATGCAGTCATACGCATCCAGAAAAGGCGTGCAATCGTCATCAAAGTCGCGCCGAATGAATTATCGATAGATTGTCTAAGACCTGACGTTGCGAGTTGAGAGCCCCTGTTTTGTAAGCGTGGCCCCGGATTCCTGGACCGGTTCGGCGAACGCAGACATCCTCCACGCTCACCGAGTAGTTACTCGATCTGGCTGAACGCGCGCTCTCCCTACTTCTCCGCCGCGCGCACGCCACCGCCGGCTTCTCGCGAACCACACTTGTGTATTTCTCTAACCGAAGCCACACGACAGGTGCCAGTGGCGTACGCAGCGAAATTTAATGACCGAAGATATATTTATAGAACGTACAGTTGGCTCGACATTCTATTCTCTTTTCTCTCAACGTACAGGTCCTTTTCTCCGCCCTTGTTTCGACCAGCAAGGTCTGATGGACTTTTTGTCAACAACATCGGCTGGGTCACGATTCATTTATTCCGATTTTGTTTCTGAACTTCTTACACGAAGGGGACTGATGCGTTCTTTGATTTAATAAATAATGTCTGCGGTAGCAATAATAATATGCAATCTATACCGCGTGGTGGCAGACATGATCATAAAAATATTAAACTTTTATAATAATTACGTCATTTGATTCCTCACGTAGAACCGTCAAAGTCCTTTGATAACGTCGGATCAGCGTCGATAACTGAAGTCGGATTCCGACGTAGATATGATGTTGGCAATCAACGTTGTTACTACGTCTTCCGAGGAACGTGATTCACAGTCGTTCCGACGTCGAAACGATTGTATCGTCGTTAAAACGATGACAATTTCTGCTTGGGGTTTTAAGGATAATTTATGAGTCTTTCTTAATTAACGAGTTATTTAACTGTCTATGTTAAAATTTTTATCACATTTTTAAAAATTATTAATTTTTTGAAGCTGCTTACTTGCCTCATTTCGAAAATCGATTTGATTTTCGAGAAAAATTGGAATTATCATTAGGTATATCGTATTTTCTACTTCATACTAATGTACTGGACGTAAGTAGACAATCTTCATGTGGCATATAGAATTCAGGACAAGATATTCCTAAATCTAAATATTTGAAGTGTTTTATGTTGCAAAAATAACGTAGTATATAACGTCAGAATAAAGTGTGGTTTTTAGTATTTCTTCAAACATTTTGAACGTTGGAAAGCATTTTGATTATATAAACAAATGCTACTACAATTTAATGCACTATTGCCCTTGATCACATGGTTACGCTGCATATAACTTAAAAACTAATGTTTCTTACCTTAAGAAGCATTACCTTTTAGCTACAGATTATTCAAAGTTTATTCAAAGAAAAGAACTTGCAAATACAATTTTGTGTTAAACAACACCATAAAAAAGACTGTGAAAACAGTCTTTTAAACATACATACACAAAATTACAAGCAATTTAAAATATATATCGTTCTTGAATATTATGATTATAAAAAATCAAGGCCATATACTATAATATTACACACTGACTGGAAATTGTTACAGTGAACATTATCGAGGCCCAGCATACCCCCTCGATATGGCCACCCGAAAAGAGAAACAGCACTACGTAACAAACTGTCAGTTGTAGTTTATATTGACTGAGTAGTAGTTTATATTGACCTAACATATGTTAGGTTAATATAAAAATGTAACATTTAGTCAGCATAATACATCTGATACACAGAATTCAATTAGAATTCAAATAATTCCTTTTTTGAAGTAGTTCGGTCGTCGAAGACGCTAGTCGAAAGAAAAACTTATCAAATCAGCAACCATTGATGTGCAAAAATGTAAATAAAAAATGAAAAGGTTCCAGAAACATGTCAAAATAGTTTTATCTTTACTTATTTTCATATGAACTATCAAAAAATGCATTTATTTCGTACTGTTTACTATCAAAATATATACGACATAACCAAAATAACACGTTTTCTGGCAAGAATGTTGGGAAAGGTATACATTTTTTAAAACAAATCACATGTTTATGATGTTCTCTTTACGTGTGAAAGATTATATTTGATATTTCAACGTATTTTTAAAGAATTTTGCGCAGTTTTCATGTGTGCCCCTTAACAGCCTGTGTTATAAACGTCATTTTCAAGATCAATTATTTCAAAAACTCTGAAAATCTCCGAAAATCATATTTGGAAGTGTTAGACTTTTTCAGAGTATTTATATCTAATATATGTATAATATACGTATATTATATGTATATATCTATATTATGTATGTATGTCCATCTAATATATGTGTAATACATGTTGTTCTATCGGGGCAGAAAGAATTTTCATAACTGTTTAATACGAGTCATTCTTTGAACAATCGGCCAACAAATTTTCTACCATCACCGATTTCGCTGAAACTGTTTTTAACGGTTTTATCCAGGGTTCTGAAGCTTCCATGGACCGTATTCTGGAAACTGGTGCGCGTTTGCGCGCCGGTTTCTGAACGCAACTATGCATACATTTCATTATGGTTGAGTACAGAAACCGGCGCGCAAACGCGCGTCAGGCTATTTGCAAGAACATATTAATGAAAAATAAGTTCTTGTAAATAGCTGAGCTTTTCACATTTGGAAAATCTTATCTATATTTATCTGAATATAAGTTCTTGTAAATTATATAGTATATTGTGCAACTAGGCTTCGCCTCGGACTAAAAATCCACTCGACGGAAATCATCAGCTTTCCTCCCAAGTCGCTTTCGATATTTCTCTCATACGTACACTGAAAAACGTCAAATTTCTAACCCAGAAATGAGGGACGAAAGTTGACAGCCAGGAGGCAAAGTTAGCTGGCGGGAGGCAAAGAGCCGTTTGGCACCCGGTAAACTTCGTCGGCTAAATCAACTTTCGTCCCGATTTCGACGTTTTTTTTATCGCTGTGGTAATACATTATTATACTCCCACACACCACTCCCCGGTGACATGGGAGTCTCACCCACTTAAACCGCAGCGCCGCTTAGCAAAATCTACCCCGGGACCGCTTTCGCATTACTTCAGAGTAGGACCGTGTCCCGTGCCTACTCGGGACACATCCTGCTTATTTCGTCAAGGTTTAAAACTTTGATCGATACTCTCGTCTCGGTTGTCAAAAAATCTTGCTTGGCAAAAATTTAAAACTTCGCGGTTAAATATACGGAATTCAGACCCTTACTTTTTTCCGTGGGGGTGAGTCATCTTGCTCGCCTGTCCAGCGATCGTTTCAACCGTAGTGGCTTTCTTGGGACTCCATGTGCTGCTTCTTTTCGCGCAAGATAGGACTGACATACGCAGCCACCTTGTGCCAGGATCGCTGGTCCTGTAGCATCCGCTGCACGACGCTATCCGGCGAGATCTCTCCCAGCTTGGTCTTCACATCTCTCCTCATCCGGCCCAATGTCCACAGGCGAAGAAAGTGTGCTCGGCATCGTCGATTTCTCCACTCCATAGATGCCCGCGCGAAAAAAGTAAGCTGACATAAGTATAGCATGAAGGCTGGATCATGATCACGAGCCATACTCTTGTCAGCCTTATGCCATCCTGTGGCCAGCTGATTACCGTATTGGTCATCTGGCAACAGGCTGGCATTAAGCTGGCAAGAATATGGCTCGCGATCATGATCCATCCTTCGCGCCATACTTAAAGTTTCATTAAAGGCCTTTAATGAAAACCTACGAAAAATGCGACCGAAATTTCATTACAGAACAACACATTAATACATGAAAGAATTAATTTCATTTCATTTATATATTTTTTAATATTTATTTTTTATCATTTAGTATACATTTTAAGATATGTATAAGTACACATTAAGAAAATAATCATTTTATATGATAAAATGGTTATTTTCTTCATTTTATATAATAATTTATTTATTTAAAGTCATCGTTTGGAAATTAAC
>JABFPB010005974.1:0-12614 GCA_022817645.1 Ceratoteleas bidentatus | reverse complement strand
AATATATACCTTTCGTATACAAATAATACGCAAAAATGAATCCGGTTAAATGTGTCTTTGTATGTTTTGATACGTAACATTCCCGCAAATACTCCAATATGTTTCTGTATGTTTCAATCTAAAGTTTTTAATAGGGATGCTGTTATCGATGATATGATCAAATGATGTTCAGAGTAGTACATTTCTACCGCAGTCCGAATTGTACACTTTGATTAACATGCAAAATGTGAATAAATGTATGAACAAAAAGCATTTTAGTATTCCGCGAAGTTTCAACTAAAAGAAGTCAAGTGATCAGAGTCCAAGTCGTCCAAGATGTAATTAATAAAAATTAAGTTCATAAATATTCCACGAAAAGGTGTATTATTGTTGAAAATAATATTGCACCAAATAATCATAAATAGTTTCATTTATGAAATCTGTTAAATACGAATTGAATAGTGATGTTTCTACTGTACATTTCTTATAGGATTACTTTCTACAATAACACACATTTTAGCGTCATTTAACCCTCAACTTCACAAGCCGAATAATGAATTTAATTAAAAAAAATGTTTGCCTGATTTAGTTGAAAGTGAATGATATTGCCTTAACTTTATTTCATAGAGGATAATCTTCCAAATGTTTTCCGCTGGCACACAAACACGTACACCGATCGTTGAGATGATGCGACCGACAACATTTTTTGCTCTGGACTCCTTTGTGTAGATCAGGGTTAAAATTTATGGACTTTGTTTTTATTAATCAACATTCGATAATTGGAATCACGTATAAAAATGCTTTTTTATATATATTTATTATTCAGATATTTTGCTTTGATTAATGTACAGTGTGACTGATTTTCTGTGTCAGGGAACATCGTTTTCGAATTATTTAAATGAACCCCTCCGGTATTCTTAAACAAACAAATTATTAATGCAAAATATCAATTTGATACAATTTAAATTTACCGCTTTAACGTTTAACTATAATCCAATATCTTGATTGGGCGGAATTGGGCGGAATAGTAGCCCTCGAACGGCGGAACAATGGTTCAAGTATCTGGCAACCCTGATTATCGGTGCTAAAGAAGCAGCATTTGTACAATAATAATCTGTCCGCGTCAAGCGACGTAACGCGAATCGGACGTCATCGACAGGTACAAAGGCTAGTGCAATTAAGGATTTCACAAAATTGTCGAATAGTTCATCCTCCGTGTATAATGCTGCTGCCCAACCTTTTGTACCTGCCGATAAATGCATTGGCTAAAATGAAAGTGACAACCTTTTAAAATAATGTTTGGAAAAACAATATTACACGCTTTAATGAACGCACGCTCGAAATCAGACATGATCGAATGCGTTTTAATTCGGAGCATAAGTGATATGAGTGATTCCAAAATATGTTTATAACAAGAGGTTGTGCGTTTCGTCGTTAAAACAAATACTAATGGCAACACAGCGCCTTTGCAATCGCCATGAAATGTATATAATTGATCGAATAACGGCGGAACCGTTCGAAATGTACCGTCCGCCTAACAGATCTTCGAATTCGCTAATAACTTAAGATTATCCTTTGTTGAGAATATAAAGAAAGACTAGCGTTCGTTGCGCTCATCTTTCAACAAAAAAGTTTCGTTTGTAAAGGTTGTGGTGTATTTGGCCGATAAAGCAAGATCGTTTAGGCTGTTAGGTAGAACAGGCGGTGCTGCTGCAACCGCTCGGACGCGGCTGACGGCCTTCGTAAGCGAATCAATGGGTGGTAGATGCGATGCTGTAGAAATCGACGCTTCTGCGCAGACGTCTGAGACGAGGGTACCGGCGGACTCGCGGCTACGTTTGGTTTTCGTTTTTAATTTTGCCATTGCTACTTTTGCCGAAACTGAACTTACATTGGGTGGGTGGAGATGATCGGTAACTTTTATGACAGGACCTGCAGAGTGCAAATAAAAATGAATTATCCGTTCATAAAGGACATATAAACATATGATTTTGTTTCGAAATTAACCTCTAATAATTTAATAATTAATTGTGTGGAAAATAATAATAAAACAGACGCCTAAATCGATTATCAATTTATATTCTAAGATATAAACATATGAAATAACAAGTATAAATTGCAAAAAAGAAGAAAAAAATGCAAAACATAAATGTCATTGAATATGAAAAAGGAGAAGATATGTAATAAATGGAGAAGATATGTAATTAGCTGAATTTTTCTCCGATGATGTGTGGCATATCGCATTGCATGATAGGGAAGAATACATATTGCACTTCCAGTGCACTAGGGTTTTGCTAGTACTGCGTTTGTTGTACACAAATCCATTTTGCAGCAACAACGCCTCCCCCCTTTTTGGTTTTTAATAATTTTAAGCGTCATGTTCAATGAAAAGAAACCTAATCGAATCGAATCTCGCACGAAAATGAAATACCACGCGAAACTAAAGTCACGACGTACACAAAAAGAAGCATTGATAAAAAATAGTCGAATCGGGAAAGTAAACACCTCAATAGTAATATGTAATAAGGGAAATAAATGTCTTTCAACAATTTATTCAGGACACTGTGCCCCACGAAATTATTTTTCAGGACATTTTGTTACAGGACATAATAAACACATGACATTTTTTTCAGGACATTAAAAATAGAGGACATTGTGATATGTACCCGTGATCGTCAGTGCGAAAATTTTGATGCAGTCTCTCAAGAGAGAGCAGATTGGGTGGGGCGACGAACTCCTGCTGATGTTGAGATCGCATGAGTTTCGGGTCGGTCTACCCATTCTCGAACGATTGCACCCTTTCTCTCGTTGGATTTGCCGATGCCTCCTCTAAGGCCTTTGCTGCCTTCGTTTATGTTCGCGTTGTGTCTTCCTCTGGTGAGGTCAGCATCTCTTTGTTAGCATCCAAATCTAGAGTAGCGCCTCTGAGAGAGATTAGTGTGCCTCGTCTCGAACTCTCTGCTGCCGTACTCTTATCACGTCTTCTCGCTGGCTTTCGCGAACTCCCCCTCCTCCAGGCCGCACCTCTTCAATGTTATACGGACTCCACTATCGTTTTGGTGTGATTGGCCAAACAGTCATCCCATGACTTTCGTCGCTAATCGCGTCGCAGGAGCTCGACGCGTCAGAGTTATGGTGGCACGGACCCCATTGGTTGATAGCTCCGGAGGCCACTTGGCCCCAGCAATCTGTCTCGCTTGAAACTAATTCGGAGAAAAAAGGCTCGGCTGTCATCGCGCATGTTTCGAAAAACCGGTCCCTGTCTTTCACGTCTCGATTCTCGTCCTGGTCCCGGCTATTGCGTGTGATTGCGTGGATATTGCGTTGGTGCCACGATCCCGTGTCCGTCTCGATCCCCGCTGAAGAGATCGCCATAGCTTGCACTCGTTTAGTTGCATTAGTGCAGGCCCAACAGTTCCCACAGGAATTTTTTTTTGCTCTGGTCGGTCGTTGCCTCGTTCCAGCCCTCTCGTCTCCTTGAATCCCTTTCTGGACGGCCATGGCCTTCTACGCGTAGGTCGACGTCTCGATCGGTCAAATCTGCCCGAAAGATCTCGCAACACTCTGTTGCTGAGAACGCGACGAGATTGCTCGAGAAGTATTTACACGGTGGTCTGTAATTGACGCTGAGCACCATCCGAGCGGTGGTGCAGGCGAAAAAAATCGTTCGCTCAGTCATCCATCGTTGCGTGGTCTGTGCTCGACTGAAGGCAGAAGTTGCTCAGCAGCTCATGGGCGCTCTTCCGCCATCTCGCGTAACGCATCCCGAGCGCGGTTTCGCGCATTGTGGCCTCGATTACGCTGGCCCCTTACAAGTACGCAGGGCGGGCGGTCATGGCGCTAAGACGCATCCCACGTAGTGGCCATTTTTGTGTGCATGGCAACCAAGGCGATGCACATAGAAGTGGTCAGTGATTACACATGCCGAACATTTTTAGCCGTATTCCACCGATTTGCGTCTCCTCGCGGACTTCCGAGCGTTATCTACAGCGACTGCAGAACGACATTTAAGGGCGCTGATCAGCTCCTGGCTCTTGTCGCGATTCCCGAACCGTCCGTTCTAGGCCTAACAATCCCTTCCCTTCGCCGGGAGGCAGATCTGGCAACAACTTCTGGGAACGGTCTGGAAGGCCTGGCAAATGATCGCATCCCTTCAGTCGCGTTCCAAATGGAAGTTGCAATCCACACCAATTCACGTCGGGCAACTGGTCTTGTTGCGGAATGACAATCTGCCACCGACGAAGTGTTATTTAGGTCGAGTGGTAGAGCTTTCCCGGAGCCGACGGACTGACTCGCGTTGTAAGAATCCGCACCGCAGTGTCGGAATACGTCCGACCCCTGTCTAAACTCGCGCTTTTACCGATCGTACATGAATATCGAGTCTCGGACATTGCAATTCCCTCGACCTCTCCTTAGTTATAAGTTTGCGTTGTTTTGGCGAATTCGCCGCTCCGGTTCCGTAACGTTGTGGTTTTCGCGTTCGGTTCGCTCGGAACGTCCTCACGTGTGTGTGTGTGTGGGTGTATGTGGCAATAAATTGGTTTTTGTGTGTGAACAAATCTGTCATCATTGAGTATCATCCTGGGGTTCTATGGGGTACACTGACTACAAAGGCTGGTGCACAAAGGGTACGCCTGATACTATAGAGGGCCCACTGCATGCACGAACACAGACTATATCCGGGACCCGGACTTTTCACCGCCGCCACTTTGCCGCCGGACATTTTGCCGTAGACGTTTCACCGCCGGGACTTTTTGCCGCCGGGACTTTTTGCCGCTGAGACATCTCACCGCTAAATTGAAATATAAATGAATGGGTGCACCCAAGTGATAATGTGATAACAAAGTCATGTAGTTTTGGTATTTTAAATTAGGTATATAGAGAAAATTGATCATTAGTAAAAGGCAAGTAGGGTAGAATGGTAAAACATTATAATACCAGAGTTTCTAATTTCACTGAGAAAAGATTATGTTTGTTAGTCTTTGGATAACGGGCTTTGTTAGCTTTTTTGTTAGCTTTTTTGGATAACGGGGGTAGAGGGGGCGTAGCCCTCCCTACCCCCGGGTAGTAACGTAACAGGGAAGCCTATATAGGATAAATAAAAGGCGTAAAAATAGAGGCGTCATCTTTAAACGGCCATATCTCGGTTAAAACTAAAAAACACAATGTGCGCTATTTTTTAAAATAAAGTTCAATTAATAAGCTTTCGATTTCGCAAAGAAAATCCAAAATCGAAGAGGACATATTTTGGGCATTAATTATTGAAAAAAACACATTTTTACGTTTTTCCATCATTCTAGGCATACTTTTTCAACTTTAGGCACGCTGAGATATGTGTTAGGGTGTATATATATTTACAAACTATGCCCTTTTTTCCCGAGTTTTCCTCAATTTCGCCAAAATTCGATTCGATTTTGATATTCGATCTATGATCGGTTTTCTGCTTGTTTTTATGACAAAACAAAGCTGTTGAATAATTATTATCAAAATCGGAGAGGGTCGGGTTTTTTGCTGATTATGGATAGAATGACCCAATAATTTGTTAATTAACAATTAAATGTTACAAGAACATTAATTTTGTATAACAAATTTATTATTTTTAACAATTTGTTGTTAAACAATATATAGTTTATAACAAACTGTTTATTATCAATTCTGAATAACGACAGATTTGACAGGAGCTATCGAAGAAAGCTTCGTGCCGAGTGGTTAGAGGACAAGTCTTCATAAACGTAAGATTCCGAGTTCGATTCCTCTTTCAGGAAAAAATTATTTGTCTGTCAACAAATTCATTTACGAAATTTCCTAATTGATTTCGGAAATTTGTAAGCAAACTTTTCGATTACAGTTCCCAGTAATCGAAACACGGGTACCTTCAGCTCCCCCGTCTGGTTTAATACTGCACCCGCCATTATGGAGACACTACGCATGTTCGAAAGGCAATGCTTAAGGAACTGCACTAATGCTAGAAAAACGCCAGAATCTAATTTCCTTAAGTATTATTCTAATAAGGTTCTATACGATGCCGCAAAAATCCCAAGAACAGACAACTTTATCATAAAAAATATACGAAATCACATTGAAAGATCTTCCAATATCAAAGCATACGACCTCATCAGAGGTCTATTTTTCCCAAACATACAATATTGTGTAACGGTGCGATTTTTCGCGCCGTTCGGAATTTGATTTGTGTGGGAGGGGGGATGGGTTTAACGCAAGACTCGCTATCTATGATCGCGGCGCGCTTCCCCCCTCTCTTTCCTAATCAATTAGAGTTTCAGGAAGAAAGCTCAACTTTCCGCCCGGGTTAGTACTCAAAGCTCTTTCGAGCCTACGGAGTGTGCGAGAGTGGGCCACCCGTTTTTGTTACCTATTTCGAGATTTTAAATGTTTTCTTGTTTTGTTTTCTCTTACGATAATTTTTTATTTGTGATTATGATTATCTTTTAAAGTTATGGGCGTGGCCCCAAGTATGTATTGGTACGCTGTAAGTGTGAGGCATTTTTGAGCCCAAAAATTGTAGTTTCGTGGGATTTAAGGGAATAAATTTGTGTTCGCAACTAATTTTTATATTATTTTGTGCGGATACTAATTTTTCGGAACGGAACTACCTACTAGATTGTAGATAGCGTTCGGTTCCGTTCGCGTCGCGGACGTTCTGGCATTTGGGGACAGGCGAGAGTTCCATCGCGGGACGACTCCATCAGTTCCTGTGGGCCCCTTCATTGGTCCATTTCGACCATCTTCAGCCCGACCATCTTCGGGCGACTTCCGCCCATCAGTTCCTGTGGGTCTCTTCATTGGCCGATTTCGACCATCTTCAGCCCGACCATCTTCGGGCGACTTCCGCTGCGCCTTCAAACTTCTGCTCGCCGACCTCTGTCTTGCCCTGTCTTCACCATCATACGCTCCCATGTCTCATCGTTTCCACGGCGGTCACCACGTCACCGAGGACCTAGCCAACCCCATCTTGACTGCTAGGACGACCATCACACCGCTAACAACCTAGTCTGACAAATCTTGATTGTTACGCTGGCCGCCATACCACCGGCAACCTAGTCTACAAAATCTTGGTTGCCAGGACAGCGGCGACCTCATTCGGTATCCGGGACCATACCAACATCCTCTGGAAGGACCTCGCCCTTATTTTGTGGGCCGCTTGCACGCCCAGCGGGACGCAGTCATCGGTCCGGGGCAAGGAGAAGCGTCTCCGGGGTGTAACTGTGACCCTGGGACAGCCCCCACGAAGTGACACCCCAGGTCGAGGTGTCACTTCGTCAATTTTTTACCATAAAAGTAGACACGCATGACAAAAAAATAGATATAAACGCAGGTAATTACGTTGCCCTTAACCTCAGATATTCGATAAGGCTACCGGACATCGACATAGCGGATTCGTTTGTCGCCGACGCAAAAAAATTTTGGTGGAAGAATCCTGAAGATATCTGGATCATCTGACATTGAATGCACAGTTAGCAACTCAGATTCGAATCACCACTCTATCCTGTACGTGTAAATAGGAATTAATTGTCCAGTTTTATAATTGATGTAACACACAAACTACGTGATTGTTCATTGCGCAATATAGATTGAATGTCTAGGGCCGTTCGCTAGGTATTGTTTTGTTTGTAAAATTATCTACGCCCTGTTTTGTTTTTTCTTTTTGTCTCACATTAATTGCGTAAATGTCGACTAGTTTTAGTAAAAACTGTACCATTTTTCTAGTCTAAACAACCAACCGAATGACTTCGACAGTTAACTCTGTCTACCATGTGTGATCTGTATTAGTATTCAGATAAGTTTGATATAAGTTAAGTCTGCGAGTGTTCCTATGGAGGCATAGTGTACTATAACCCTTAGTTCAAAGATTACGGTCTTCCATTTGTTTATGCCGTAACACACAAGTAAATTGCACTTTAGTAAATAAAAATTGTTAAAAAAACGACTTTGGCCGAGTGGTTATGCTTTCGGATTTCTGAATCAAAGTACGCAGGATCAAATCCCCACCATGACAAGGAAGATTTTTCAACTGATTTGTAGAAAAATCATTGTCTACGTGGCGCTGCGAATTATTTAAATAATTAAAATTTTTTTATTTTTTAATTTGTTTTGAGAATTAAAGTAATATTATAAAAATATGTTAAAACTGTTATAAAAATATTATATAGAAATATTTTTAAAAAATATTACAACAATATTATTTTAGCCAGACATATAATATTTTCTTTTCTTGTAGAATATTGTAGAATAAAATTCTACAGTATTAAAATAATATTATTGAATATTTAAAAAATTGTTCGGCATATTTTTAAAATATTTTTAAAAATACCTAAAATATTCCCAAAATATTTTGTAATATTATTTAATATTTTTCACTGATAGGGTTGAAATCAGTGTTTAAAATGTCGCTAAACTACGAATTACCGTCGACGCTCTCTTGGAACTTCGGGGCTGACAAACTTTTCCTTTTTGTCCGCTAAGCGTCGCGCGCAGCATTACGCTGATTGACGAACATGTTTCGTGTTCAGAGTGATTAAATTTATCTTCATTCAATCTTAATATATAATTCTTAATTCAATCAAGCAAAAAGAAACACTAAACTTGAGACATTTGAGAGAAGTTTGAGGCAAACCGCTTCAATAGCTTCTTGTTTCGTTATTTTTAAATATTTTTCGAGTTTCTGAATGTGTCGAAATAAGCTAATGCTAATCTCATTTTGACTTCAGTTTGTTTACTTTACGTTGTGAATTTCTTTGCATTTACTTTTACTATGAAAAATTAAACTTTTATTGGCTCATTTATTTGTTGTATTTTACAGTTTATGTTACATTCACTTTAAATCTATTCACTATAAATAAATGATGTGTTATTAACTAATTTTATTTATGTATAATCATTATTAATAATTTATTCAATAATTGTTCAATTAATTCATAATTATCTAATTAATTGAAACTTGAAATTATACAATTAATGATGGAAATGATTTTTAAAACCATTTAAAATACCCCGCATGTCTCTAGCAATCTATTTTGATTGGTTAAGCGATACTCCACAGTTTGGAACGAAACGCAAAATTTCGTTTTGCGTTTGCAGAGTTTGCAAAAAGAGAGCGCCGATGGTATATAAATGTCTTTCCTAATATCTTAGTTGTTATACCATACGTTTAATCCATTTACTATTTTGATAACATATCCAGCAATCGATATCGTATAGAACCATATTGATGATTACGGAATCTGTCACAACGGAAAGTATTCATGAAACTGTCTTGGGAATGTCGTCAGAACACATTGGAGTATGAAATTCAGAAAAAATTGTTGACGTCCGCAATAGGAACTGAACTCGCAACTCTTCGAGCGAAAGACTGACACCTGATCCATTACCCCAATCCAGCACATAGTTACCGTTTCAAAATTGTGAATAATGTCTGACTTACAATCAGAACTGAATACAGGTTATGTCGTTATGGCACATTCAGTGACGCTGTATACAAAGTCTTACCCGCGGAATGTGGCCATGGCACATTCAGCGGTGTCGTATACAAAGTCTTACATGCGGAATGTGGTGTCTATGTGAAAATGACAGATTCCGTATAGAAACCACATTCGGAGAGCGTGTGACCGAATACAGTCCTATACGTTCTCGGTTACTGGGAACCAACGTGGGGCCAACCTTGGGTCTATTGTTACGGTTGGCTGACCGTAAATATTTCTACATAGGCAGTACTCATACTTCAGGGAAAATTTGCTTCCATTCAATTAAATGATTTTTAATTAACTTATCATCTGAGTATTCAGTCTAATCATTGGCTTAAAGGTAATTAATAAGCAACGATATTTGTGTTTATTTCTTTATCATAATTAGCTTTAAACATTTATTTTTCTGGAATATCCTTGGTGGTCTACATTTCACATCACTTAAACTTCCAAAAAGATAGTTAAACAAAGTAAACAATGTTTTAAGTAAAACCCTCCCAAATGTCATGGAATGCATGTTAAAGTAACTTAAAATTGTTATTTTTAATGTTAATATGGCTACTTTTTTGTTATACTGTTGTTTTATTAGATACTCTATTTTATCACAGTTTTGTTTAATTCTTTATATCAATCCGTCTGACATAGATAAATTTTATATCACAGATATTAAAAATGTTTGAACAAGGGCTTTATGGAATTGAATTTTGAACTAGGGCGTTATGGAATCGGCGTTTTCAACTGAGGCGTTATAGATCGGCTTTTTGAACTGGAGCGTTATAGAATCAGATTTTTTAACTGGAGCGTTATAGAATCGGACTTTTGAACTTGGGCGTTATATTCACAACCGGCTTTTTGAACTAGGCCGTTATTTTTTTGTTATAGTTATAGTTATAAAAAAAATTCGATTTCAGGTGTCATCGCTTTCAGAATTTTGACTTATTACGAAATTATACGAATTCCCAACACGAGAACATTCAGAGTAATTTATTTCACCTTACCATAATTAATCTAGTCCTATTAAGGAGGAATATACATATAGAAACGTCGAAATAATACGTTATTTTGCATAAGTATAATTAAGAAGGTATCGATTTTTTTCATAAATAATAAAATATTAATAATTTCTTTGAAACCCCCTTTTTTAAAACAATTTGTGGTGGCCAAGATATCTCAGCGAGTTTCTAATAAATATAAAAAAATCAAACTGGATAGTGTTCAGGGAATATGTATTTAATTCATTCAAGAGCATTTTTTTCAATTCTTTATTGTTTAAACAAAATGGCGCTATCAAACAGAAAAAATTGGATTTTCCAGTAAAAATACGATTTTATAATTTTTTGACAAATAAATTGTAAAAGGTTTATTGAATGAATTAAAGATATATTTCAGGCACATCTAACAATTTCAAGCAATTCGGTTTGGTAGTTCCGGAGAAATCGTGGCATCAGCATTGCAAAACATAGTTTTGAGAAAAACTCGCTCGTACTTGTCCGAGCGCACCCGCAACACGCAATCACATTATTGGTAATTATGGTTAAACTATTTTGAATTTTGAGCTGATTCAACACAACATTCTTGAAATGTTGTAGATTGGGAATATGTAATAAAAAATCGATTTTTTGACAAATCTACATATATTTCCCCTTAATGAATCCTATTAATGAAGATACACCAATAATTTTGAAGCAGGCTGATCCATCTACGCCATCTATATTAGCCACTTACTGAATATCACAATTTAATGATATTATAGAAATCTCTCGCACTGACAATTGCTACTGCAAACATTTCGTCGGTAATCTGATTTGATCTAATTTTTTATATATATAATAATTTCAACGTTGACCTAATCAACGTTGAAAAGTTTGCGAACGACTCGCTGTTGTTGTCGATACGCACACGGCGCGCACGTTGTGATACAAGGAAATTACTGGCGAGAGAAGCTGCTAATTAAAAAGCAAAGTATGCGGAGAAGACGTCACAAGACCAAGCGAATTAAGTGTGCGCGGGGTGCCGAAAAAAGCGAACAATTCTTTATATTGTGGCACAATGATGCACTTCGCGCCCTCCTCTTTCACGACCGCTTCCATTCCGGTTCCATTCCTATTTCCGGTCGCGCCCCGCTTGTCAAGCGGACTTCTTTAGAAGAAGTTGAAGTGAAACGCACACACCATGCGAGGGGGCACACGCGTTAACATATTTCGGAGCTCATGTCTAAATATAAAGAACGGCGCAGCTTAACGAGCAACGCAATAAGAATTCCAAGAAGAAAATGCATAATACCCTCGCGGGACGCATGCACAGCGTCGTCGTCATAACTGCACTATCGAGCGGAGAAATAATGCATTGAGAGCGATGCTTGCGTTCCGCAAAAAAATGACTCGCGTCACACACGTTTACGTGAAAAACGCATCCCTGCGCAGTGTGTTACATAATCTGATGTCCTTTCGCAGCAATCATTCTTTCGTCTAATTTAAATGCTTCAATTTTTTTGCGCTATAATAAAAAAAATAAATAAAAAGAAGTTTAATTTTTGGTAATGTTTGCGATCTGGAATATGTATTTGGGAAGAAGATACTGGGGCATGAAAAATGAAAGCAATTCAGATATTCAGACAATATTACAATTACAATTAATAACAATTTATCTTGTAAAGCTATATAAGTGAATCATTTAATGGAAGGGAGAAGTTCATCCTATATGTTGCGTCAACTATACTAGCATTTATTTATTAAAATTTGTTTATATTTATTTATTTAAATTTTATTTAAAATTTTGATTGGGATTCAGTTCACTGTAAAAAATTCTCTGGCAACTATACGCTCATTGGTGTAGAATTGAGCCAGTTTTTCACGATTTGGTGTGAAATGATTTCCATTTTGGTGTAAAATCAACCCCACTTGAAGTAAAATGTGAAGTGACATTTTTCGTTACATCATTTCGTGTTAAATGAACTCGGTTTTGGTGTAAAATCAACAGCGTTTGTTGTGGAACGATTCAGAATACCATTTGATTGGATATAAAATCGTTTGGTGTGGAATCATGCAGAACACTGGTGTGAAATGAATTCGAATTTCGAGTAAAATCAACCCCACTTGAAGTAAAATGTGAAGTGACATTTTTCGTTACATCATTTCGTGTTAAATGAACTCGGTT
>JABFPB010005973.1:0-12617 GCA_022817645.1 Ceratoteleas bidentatus | reverse complement strand
CAACTTTGACCGCCGTTTAAAAAAAATTGACAGATTTGAATTAAACCAAAGCAACTCGTTAGCTTCATTTTAACCTCAACAGCATTAAATTCTATCGAGACGATTGCTACTTACCCACCCACCCCCCAGCCATTTCAATTTTTCCAACATTTCATAAGACAAACCGACTTTGGGTTCATTTTTAAGGTTAGAATTAATACAATTCTGCTTATCTTGGCGTCAACAACTAACGTCTACCCTGATACAAAATTTAAATTAAATGCAACTGATGATTTTTAAAAAATCCGATCTCTTCGAAGGTGGTCCGTTTTCTCCACGTTTTCCCAACTATCCAAAGAATCCTATCAAACAAAAAAAAATCGCCACATTGCCCTACATTAAAGCGAGACCGAGCTTCCTATCGATCCTACCGATCACCATCAATCGCCAAGGAATCGTTAAGTTCATTTTCCGCGGAAAAATACGGAAACATCCACTTTCGATCGAATTCATCTTCCCTCAACCACGCCGCAATTTCATCTGGGAACGCGCTCGAGACCTCGAAATCCGCCTCGCGGCCTCGAAATTAGCCGGCAATTGAAATACGTGGGTAAATATTTGATCGGCGATTCGCGAAACAAGAGCAGGAATGCCGCCGCGAGAGCAGGTTGGCATTGGAGGTGGAGACGCTCGCGTGGACATAATGCTGGAAAGCGCGTTCGAGGCTACGCCGGAGTTACCGGAAGCGATTAGTCGGATCACGTGATTAGGGCGCCGGCCGCCTTAGCGTCCCGGAGCCGGCTCTTGATTACATTAAACCAACATTACGCTGCTGCCGTTCGTATGCGGGATTCCGGCGGGTGAAAAAAAAGCCCGGCGAAATTATAGTTCGCGCGCGCGCAGCGCTACCGGCGAGGGCGCTGCAATCGCGCCGACATTACGCGCGCGTTCTTTTTGCTCGTCTTCCGGCGCTGCGGTCGCGGACGTGCAATTTGCTTAATGCCGATTTCGCCACTTTTACGGCTCGATAAATATTTGCGAAGAACTCCCGGGGATTTGCGCGAAAACGGCCGAGCGATAACGTGCCGAGCCGGGCCGCGGGTTATTAATAACCGGCGATCGGCGGTTCGTTTTAATTCGAATTTTACGAGCAGAAAGTGAGGTCCGGGTTGGAGGCGAAAAAACGGCCAAGTCGAAAACAGTTGTGCAAGTTCACCGGCGCCGGGTAATTAAAATGAGGCAATACGCGGAGGTCGTAAGAAGTGGGTTTTCGGATCGTGGGGCTGGCCGGTCGATTATACCGAGAAAAGTGGTATTAGTTGCAATTATCATTTCGGAATTGCAGTTCCGAAATAGGGTTTGATTACTAGGAATAATAGTAATAACTAGGAATAATAGTAATAGTAATAACTACCTGATATTTTAATTTTGAAACCTAAATCTTAAACCTAGAATAGTTCATTTGATTCAGATATTAAGTAAGTTGATTATCACTAAAATTAAGAGACCGTTATTATTACTAGGAGCAGACCAAAATAATGCAAAACCAAAAATTGTTCCCCCATAATCCATTTACGAAGACTGCATGGATTTATGCGTCTGGTACTTTTAATGTGATATTTTGGTCGCATATTATTATTACTATTATTCTTGTATCCAAGTAAAAAATTTCATCAGAAACCGCTAGATAATATAGAAACACTGACAAAAACCGCCTAGAAACCATCATAACTGAATTTTGTACTATTTTGACACGGAATTACAATTAGACGCCAATAAAAGTATATGCAATTACATATAGGCTAAAAAATCACATACTAAATCCTATACAGAATGTGACAAAGTATTGACAGAAACTGCCTAGAAACCGTTAGGACTGTTCCACACTAGTCCTAATCGAATTTTTTTTAACTGGGTAGTTATTACTATTCACTTGGTAATTAAAATCAGTAAATATAGCAGTTAACTGTCATCTAAGAATAGCAATTATCCCGGATTGGAAGTAATTAACAACCGAATAGTAATCACTGATTGCACAGTAACCATACTTTACAAACCAAATGATCCTACATACTATTCTCTATTTTTTCAACGTTTCGATGCGAAGTAGTTAATTTAACCAACAGAAATACGTTCTCGCAATACTTGGCCAAAAAAGGGCGTCGCAATCGCAAGAAGTAACGACGTGCAAATGAGGGTTTGCGGGTAATTGAAACGCGAAGTTGCGGGATGGGGTTGTGGCAACAAGGGAGGGGGATGTAAAACAGGATCGGCGATGAAAAAAGGGGGACAATTAAAAGTCACGCGGACAATGAGCACGAAGCAAAAAGTGCGTTGCCGGCGAAAAAGCGCGGCGGACGATTTCGCGTGTATAAATTACCGGGAATCTCGGAGATTGCCGTGGAATGCGATCGGCTATGCGTTTATGCGATAATTGCATCAGGCGACGGGCAAAGAATAACGAGAGAAAAAGAATGCGCGAGGCCGGGAGACCAGATCGCCGCTTAATGGAAACAACGTGGCGGGATTATGCGCCGGCATCCCGGAGCACAGATTAACATAAACACGACGCATTATCGTAACACCGAAGTGCTGTTAAGCCGGTGCGGCGCGAGATCTTGGGCCGCGAGATGGGTGCTTTTATGCACATAACAGTACTGGCAAGGGCGGCCGAAAAAATCGCGCAATCGCAAACGCTCGGCGTGTCTCGCACTTTGACACGCGTCGCTTGGCCAATCCGGATCAGTTGCGAGCGAGATTGACGGCGGATTGGAGGCGCGCTCTAACGGACGTTATCGGAATCGCCGCCGGCGAGTTTAAGGAGATTCTCGACTTCGAATGCGAAAAACGATATTTTTTAATAGACCCTAACAGACACACATCTAAAACATGTAGATTCGACGTGGAATCTACATCGAATCTACGTCCGAATGTTCCTCCACGTAGAATCCACATGGATTCCACGTTCGATGTCTATATAGGGAGTAGTGAGAGGGGAGTTGTAACAGTTTTAGATCACAGAACGAATTGGTTGCGGAAATCTTGGAGATTTCTGTTTAAGTGGAATGTCGAGAAGACATCTTGATAGAAGCAGAATAATTCAAAAATATAATTCTTTCCCCTTTTTGGTCCTTTGCATATTGAAACTGTTCTTTTTTGACCTATGAAAAATCTTTGTATGTAGTTCAGAATGATTTTGCTTTCGTTAAAAAAGGTTGTCTTCTAATCAAAAAGGCATTTCTAGGGGTGTATACTGGTAGAAGAAAACTACATTTTATAAAATTCGGACAAATGTTGAAGGTTAATAGTTACCTGATTACAAGGTGTTGAGTCAGCATCAATGACTCAACACCTTGTAATTTTGACGCAAATAGTTTTTAGTGTGGGATATCATACTGAGGTGCAATTTTGATATTGGCAAATTCGTACCTGGCAAGAGTTCATGTGGCATTATAATCAGTTTGATTATAATGCCACAAAACATTACACAACTTCCACTTCAACCGCTAAACATTCGTGCACTGTTACCAGGTACGTCTTTGTCAATGGCAACAGCGTACCTCTATTATAATGCCACAAGTTCAAACTGCAACTTCATTATTACATATACGAAACACTCGTGAACTATGTTAAAATCGTTCAGTGATAACAATAGAACAGGAAATTAATCCAACTTATTCCTGAACAAGCAAACATTCGTGTACTGCGGTATATAACAAATTTAGCTAAGTGTAAACCTTAATCTATTTCTAAAAAAATCCGATTGACCTATTCACTCATTCAAATGTTTAAGTTTAAAATTACTTGATGTAAACACAGTCTTGTTTTTCTATAATATTTTTCTATGACCTAAAAGTTCGATCACGTGCTGAAACATCGTCTCATTCCACCAAAAAATTAAAATCCCTCAACCGGAAAAAATCCTTCAACAGTCTTTTTGCTAAAACTCGTCTATATTGAACTAAATAGAAATTGCATTTCTATTTAGTTAAAAAATTATGTTTTAATCTTGCCTCTACCCGATATCTAAATTTTTATTTGGGCAAAGTAGTCATTTTTTATTTTTATTTTCCTTTTTGAATTTACTTGGTTTTTTGGGAAAAGTGAAGATTAGAATGTTGTGATTTTTTATTGTTGTTCATTGTTGATTATGAGATTTTTTATTTTTGGGTATTCAATTAGGGGTAATTCCTACCTACTCCCTTTACAATGTAATTGTTTTTTTTCTGATTATTATCAACCGCCCAAAACGAGGAAATCCCCTCGATTCGGCCCTCTCATCATCGTGATACCCCCCCCCCCTCGTCGCAAGCATGCTGAATGAAAAAACTCACGCCGAGTTTCTCGTCCGCGCCCGGAGCGATTTGAAATTAAAATTCATCGTCTTCGCACATATTTTATTCGTCGGCGATCGAAATCGTAACGCGGTCCCACGACGGCCGAGGCGTGACGGGCCTGTAAATCCGCGCGTTTCTGCGAAAATCGGGGCCTTGGAGGGCACGCGTCAGTGCGCCCGGGCCGTGACGCGGGAGTTAAATTCGGCCGCGCGCGCCGCTTCTCGGAAGGACCCGGCATAGATCGGCGCGCGTCGTCCCGCGGCAGATTACTTTTATAAGTAGACGCTTTTTGTGCGACCAATCCCCGAGCGGAACATTCATCAAAATTCCATTAAACCATGCCCTCTCATTCCGACGTCGGACTGCGAGCTGCCTCGTGTCTTTTGTTTTTGAGACTAGGTCCCGTCCTCGTGATTTTCGCTTGCGAAATAACGGTGCTGCGCTGTTTTTTCATCTTCGCGAGAAAGTCCGGCAAAAAGTCGTGTGTTTTGAAATTCGACAGTCCTTCGATCGCCGGTTCATTAATCATAACGTCGATGTTATGCCGATCGACCCAACGTTGGGTCGATCGGCTGAAAATCGGCAATGCAAAAGGGCTGATGGAAATGAAGAAAAAAGAGGCAGCACGATCAGCCGGATTTCGCGATCGAGCCCGATTTGGCATCGATCGATCGTGGGGCATGCCGATTTCCGATCGCGCATTTCGGATCGGCACGGTCCCGCGGTGGTCCGAGCGCGGGACGGGCAATTCCGTATGGACATTAATAAGGATCCTCGGACGGATCTGCCGTACACGTTCTGCCGTATGAATTATTCATCCGGTTGTCCGTACATGTGGCAGGCCAATCGAAAAGCAACGCTCGCCGATGGACACGACTCGGCGAGCGCTACCGGAATGCTTGGAGCGTCCGGCAAAAGTGCGGTTAACGTGTTTCGAAAATTTATGTACTGTTGGGTAACATCCACTAGCGTTTTCGTAGACAAAGAATAAGATTTTATAAGCAAATTACTGGAAACTGAAGGCCGAAACTATACATGGGTGTATACTACCCGAGCAAAAATTGTGCATAGTTTACCTACAGTCGGTAAAAAAGTTTTCTACCTGGGCAGTATTATCTTCTTTATTATAGGGGAGGACTGTACTAAAAATGAGGAATAATTACGTAGGAATAAAATAATAAAAAACCGCATCGATCCGGAGCGATTTTTCGAACACTTTGTCTAGGAACTGCACCTGGAAAGAGCCTCGCAATTGGAGCGAGAATTTGCTACCAGTCTCACACGTCCGAGCGAGACAGGGTATAATCAGAGCGGCGGAAAAATTGAAGTCACGTGATAGGATACGTGTGGCTGAACTAATCACGGTTTCCTGGCGTGAAAATAATTACGCGAAATTAAAGAGGTTGGATGGTAAATATTGATCGTCTGGACTGAGGGGGTTGAGGAAAAAGAAGTGGAAAAATCAAGGCAGAATGAGGATTCGTTTGGGTCGAACGGGGGAGTCGATGATATCTTACTGTCGGTGGTTCTTAGGGTTAGACAAGTAGGTTAATGACGGAGGTGAAGAGCGTCTTTAACGTGCCAGTGATTTTTAATTGACGATGGAGCTTAATGGCTTGCTAATTTCCTACTCGGTCTTGCACTTGATTGAGGATGTTGAGCGTTTGCCAGGTGGCGCTGAATTGCGGAATGGTTCTAACGTTTTGCGAAGATTAACGGGTGATGTGAAAAGCACGCGGAAAAAGGGAGGCTAGTGTTGAAGATATTCAAAGCTGCTGGAAGAAACTGAATAAAAAAAGTGCAAACGTAAAAATGTGCAAAGAACAAGAAATTGAAATGAGTTGTACACATAAACACGTGTCACAATAGAATCAATTTTCTATTCGAATGCGTTCGACCGGTAATTCCAGACAGAAAATCTATTCACCAATCAAATTATGTGCGCAGATTAAGTGATACCTGACATGGCATACGGTTATATTAGAACAATAACTATCAGTTGTCATTCCTGGAGAAAAAGATCTGTTGCTAGATCAGATTCCGTTGCAGATTAAGTAATTGCTGATTTGATATTAATAAATCAGATCGTTTCCCTAGCCCAACCGATTTTTAATTAAGAAATATGATTTTTAGTATGTATTGAAATTTGTGCAACCTCAAGTGCCTTCAATGATAGTGTTGCAGTGGCGACCGATTTTCGTCAGTTTTCTCACAATTTGTCACTGTTGAGCGTGATTAAACTTGCAAAACAAAACCCGTCTCTCGCTATTAGTACGTCGATTTGCTATTAGTTTAAATCATGCAAGAGCAATTTCTTCAGTGCAGCGAAACGCTTGTAATATTTAACACGTGTCATAATTCGGAGTTTCGTTAACTATTAATGTTTTGCAATAAATAATTGGATTCAAGAACCGATATTTTAACTTCGCAATGACATTTCGTTTTGAAAATGTATTTGTTTCTCCCGCAGATATTTAAAACTCGAAGAATTACATTTTTGTTAAACCTGTCCTAGTTTTGATACACTGAGAGAAATCATTCAAGTTGGAACAACTCGATTAAAGTTGTTTTGACTAGATTTGAGTAAAAACAACTCAAAACGAGTAGATTCAACTCCATCCAGAGTTAAAAAGCGCACGACTCAATTTCGAGTTGGAGCAACTCCAATTTAGAGTCAGAATAACTCTAATTTATAGTTGAAACGACTTTTGACAACATAACCTATGCATCGTTTACTCCATTTCCAAGTTGGTTATACTCCTTTCTTGAGTTGTTTTGACTCCTGTTTCGAGTTGTGCGCTTTTCAACTCAAAAAGGAGTTGGAATTACTCAAAGTCACCCACATTTTCCTCAGTGTTTGAAGCAATTTTTCCCTCCGTTTATAAAGGTCCGTCTGATATATATATGATATACATATTTTTCTATCGAGGTACCTATCATCGGTAATAAATTCGAAAATCGTCTATCCTAGATGAGTCTTTCTTTCAGTATATTCTTTAAGATATTCAAGCAACTTTTGCTACTTCATACATGACGTTATCTCTGTCAATTCTAGGAAAGTGTTCTCTATAAAAAACACCCGTTTTTCTAATGTGTGTAACAAACTGTCGTAAAAATCGAGCATTTTTCCCCCAAATGAATTTTACATAAAAAGGCCATAACTGAAATGTAACAATTTTTTATGAACCTTGTTCGCAAAACTTTTTATTCGACTTTTTACCGCCGTTGCAGTACAAATTGCAATAACATTCATCGTTTGTTGAAACTACTGTATAAATGAATAATTGGCAACCAGATATTTACATCACAATGCGATGCATAAATCCCCTTTTTTAGGTGTAGTGTGCAATTAGCATGGACGAATGACATTCTGCCGTTTTTTCCCACTATTACTCGCGATTATATTTGTGCTTTATTGAGATCATGAAGCATTGTTCGACGATATAAATTCTAGCTCGGTGACTATTTTAAACGTACAACCTATCCGCAAAAAGTAATTAAAAAACAGAAATTCAAGTAGACATCGGAAAGAAACGTAGCGCTGCTGTAAAATTATGTTAGTAAATTTCGCGAATTCGAGTCAAAGCACTGATGCGCAAAATTCCATACAATTGTGCAGTGAGTTATCGCGCACTACGTTGTGCCAAACATAAAAAAACTTTTACCTAATAATTAAATGAAATCGTTATAGATAACCTCACGTGTTACTCCAATTGAAAGTGACAGTTAAAATACAGCTCGATAAAACTGGCAGAAGCGAATATTGTTTAATCCAATTTGCAGATTAAAAACAATCATTTGCATGAGTGAATAAATTTTGCTGCTTTCTTGTGGATGAGTCAGACGGGAAATGTAAATGTATTCTGTCGCCAAATGTAAGTTAATTGAGACCCGCTTTGGGTTACAAATTATATAAGTCTGTATTATAAGTCTCATTCATACAGGTTTCAGCATCAAATATTCACAGAAAATCGCCCATAAGAAGCAGGCACAAGTTTGTCAATTCATGATCACACACGACGCGTATTTACATATTTACAAATCGAGTGTAGATGATAAAAGACAAAGCAATTATCTCTTGTCTCACTTAAATAACCATTTTTGTTTGTTCGTTAGCAAAATTACCCGAAAAAATTGCAGACGTCATGGAAAATCCTGTGATTTTGCACGAAATGTTCATGTTTTGCATGCGAATCATTGGAGATGTGAAACAAATTCGAAAGATTTGCCAGAAACTGTTAACGCCGGTAATAATTAGATTCAATTTTCAACGTGAACTACCGCAAAATCATTTACGAAAAGCTTACTCGCATGGAAACAAATATATGACAAAATATATGCATGTATATTTCAGCAAAATTGTATATACTTTGTATATATTCTTCACGTATACATACATCTATATATACACGAGTATATAATAAAATACAAGTATACCACATTTTTACGTATCCATTATATATTTTGGGGGGGGGGGCATTGCGGTGTATACACATATATAAAATACATATGTTTGAGGCAAAAAGGTATATATTTGCAAATATAATTTGTAAACATTGTTTTTTTCCGTACGGGTAGTGTAATAATGAAAAATATGTAGCAAATTGGCGAGTAATGTTGGAAACAAAAATAACGAAAAGTATAATGGATTACGATAGTCAATTTTATATCGTCGCAATATTGTTTCCGACGGTTGAAGCATCGATTGTGGCTCGACGGTACTTCTTTCACCGTCGCAACCAGTTTTGTATTGTGTTTTATTATTTCAATAAAAGAATTTATTATTTTAACAAGAACATCTATATTTATAATAACAAAGATTTTTGTAACAAAGAAATCTTTTTAACAGATCTTATTCATTTAATAGATTTTGAAGAACAAGAGTATTATTCTTTTCCTATAATTCTATTTGTTATCCGATTAAAAATTAAAGAAATATTATTTACACAGAGAAAAATAATTCGTGAAGACAGCCTCAGTGGTAACGGTTACCACAATCTATCGTTAACAAGTGGATAGCTATTTAATGTAATAAATGTTACCGCAATTGTGGTAAATGTATACACAAAGTATGGTTTAATTAACCTCAATGTGTTTACACGGCTTTAGTAAATGAAGCAAGTCCATTTTTCTCCGTGTATATAATCCAAAATATATATATATTTTTTTATTTAACATATTAACTTCAATTTTTCTTTAATTTTATTAACGAAACGCTTAAAGAATTGACGAAAAAGCTTAAATGCCAAAATGTACATACCCTTAAACAGTCGGTGTACAAACAATCCGGCATGTCAAAAGCACTGCGCCTCTACTTAATCCGGTACATCCCTTGAACCAGACGAAAATGGAAGGAAACTGCCACTAGTTTGACAGTCAATTGTTCCCGTATCTTCACACAGGCAAATGTCGCTCGCGATATCAATAACTTATTGTCAGCATTCACCTAATCGCGGCAACCACAAAATTTGCTCAAAGTCGTTATCGGTTTGCAGTTTAATGCTCACGATTACTGCGCTTCACTTTACCACTTAGTCCGATTTTGTTAAATTCCCCACCGCACTATTCATCAGAACTTTTCCGACTTCTACAATTTCTGAGCAGCCACAATCTCGACTAGGTTATCACTGCCTTACGTTTTCGAAAAAGTCTCTACTTATGGCTTCGACATCCAGAAAAATTATTGTTCCTTGGTCATTTTGCAGTTTCCAACCACTTGTTTCTGGATGATTTTACAGACTAGCTCTGTTAAGGATCCCAGTTTCAAAACGGGTTGGCTTCACTATCTCAGTTCATCCGGATTGTCGAATTGGGTATACAGAGGACCAGAGATCCAAATCCATCAATTACTTGGAACCGTCAACTTGAAAACATTATAATAATGTCTTTTTAAGCACTGTCGATCACGAACTCTCCGCACAAAACTGTCTTTGGGTTGGCTTGTCAGAACCAAAATTCACTACTGTCTCTAGATGGTGCTGAACCTGTCGTTAACCAGGTTTTAGCTGCGGTCGACGAATATCGGCGGGACCGGCGGAACGTAGTGTAGTGGTCGACTGCAACTTGGAAACTGTCCTGGACAATCACCTTTCGCGGCTGAGGAGGAGGAGGATGAGGAGGAGGAGGTAGAGGACGAGACCAGACGATGGTGGTCGGAAAGTGGGAGAGTTGGTACCGCCACGGGAGGGAAGTCTGCGATAGGGGGCGTGGTTGTGCGGAGGGCGGAATGCAACGCCCCTGGCATCGGGTCCGCCCAGGAGGTTTTCATAAAATTCTTGACAACCATATTACGACGCCAGCACGACGCAGATTCCTCGGGGATAAGGGTGAAGGTGCGTTTCTCATTGGATATCAGTGGCGAGATTGAATTGAATTACTGAGGCGGCTTTTGTGCTTGATGCTCCGGACTTTGAACGAAAGGGTGACTTTGAAGAGGGCGATTTGATGGAGTTTTAACACGTAATTCAAGGTTCATTGAAAGGTTTTTCGTTATTTGGATTGGAAGGGTTTGTGGTATTTAAAAAATGTTTGTATAAGGTTGATAATTTTGGGGAGTTCTTCACTAAATAAATTAAATTCATTTTTTCGTCGGCAACTTTGCAAACAGGAATTGCTTTACCCAGATAATTTTTCATATATGTTTTTATTATTCATAGATATATTAAATGGCTGAAAAATTATATCGTAACCATTGTAGATGTGTCATAGTATTGTGAGCATAAATGTCGTCCAAATGCTAGTGTTGTTTCCTTATATGATCATTGCATCCAATAATGCCGCATTGGAATAAAAAAGTTATATGGGTTGCCTAAGAAAACTCTTTAATATTGTTGCTATAAATTTTTTTTTAACTATTTGCACAATTGTCTAAAACATTATGCAAGTAGTTTTTGCATAATTTTTAGAAATACACATGGGTATAGTGTATTTCTAAGTCAAATAATTATAATTTTTAACTTGGGCCCCTCATTCTCCCCATTTAAAAAGTATCGTATCATTTTCAAAAACTTTTGAAACTGAAACCTAAATATAAAAGAATAAATGAACCGATATTTCGCACGTTTTAAAAATGCTTTACTTTTTATTACAATCTCAAACAAATCACAGAACGAAACTTGTTATAAAACATTTTATAAAACATGTTTTCTTTCATATGTTTCATCTGAAACATAATTTAAATCATGTCTACTTAGGAGTGTTTACATCTTTTATGTCACTCCGGGCGGGAAACGCCACTTTTCTCCCTTGGGACATTTCGAAAAGTGGCAATCTTCCCTCCCTCGTGACGTAAAATATGGTTTGCACCACGGGAGATGAACGGAAAGCCGTTTCCGTTTATCTCCCTTTTAAATTCCTCGTTAAAAAGTAAGACAAAAATATTTCACTTATTTTTGTCAGCCTAATAGATGGCGCTGTAAGTGCGAAAAATGACAATGCGTTGGGATGTTCGCGAGTTTTGCGTGTACATTCAATTGCCGTGTATGTATTAATGTTATATAAAAATATTTTGTTTTTTAGCCCTCAACGTGAATTAACATTTTTCAACCAATAGATAATTTAATTTGTTGTGTAATCGAATAAAGTAAAATGATGAAATTTTTTATCGCGAAATCTTTAATGCTGCTTGTCATGTGTACGCTGAAACTCAAACACTTGTTTTTGCAGTGAATTAAAAATAAAAATCAATGATATCCTTCAAGATTACCTTAAAACATTTTCGATATTTTTTACAATATTTTTACAAACATCTTTTACATACACGGCAATTGAATATACACGCAAAACTCGCGAAAATCCCAAAGAATTATCATTTTTCGCGATTACAGCGCCATCTATCAGGCTGACAAAAAATAAGTTAAGTAAATTTGACTACTTTTTAACGAGGAATCTGAATCTGCAATAAAAAATAGGGATTCTCATTGAAAAAATGGGTTTACACCCAAGCAACCAGAATTTTTTCTATGATGTCACAGTGACGTCACCTGTGACTCACAAATAGGTCACAATTACCGCCTCAGCCTGACTGAAATGTGATTATGAAAAAGTGACTCGAATCCCCATCAGCAAAGAATATTATTCAATGTTTCTATAGTGTAATATTATGCGGACATTCAATATTACAGTAACACTATAGAAATATTGCATAATATTCTTTGCTGATAGGGATGTGACTCTAATGTGACTTTGACATTTTTTATTTTTTGTAATGGGTCTTTAATGATAAGAAATATTACATGTGATTAACGGCTTCCTAGACAAGTCTAGGAAGAAGTTTTCAAATATACTTTCACGAAGTTGGTC
>JABFPB010005972.1:0-12618 GCA_022817645.1 Ceratoteleas bidentatus | reverse complement strand
AAATGCGAACTTATATCCTACCTTAGAGCTAATTAAAAAAAGTATCACAAAGAAAGATAAATCGATGAATAGTTCATGCGTAAACATCACCGCCCGCCTTGGCGAATCCGCGATCGCCAATGAATAGCCCACTGAAGTTTCGTAATCACTTCTAAGGGGAACCTGAAGTCGAGGGACCGATTGGAATCTGGGTCTCGAGTGACAATGGCAACAGTGCCAACTTAGTGATCGGCCGCGTGAACTCAGACATGGCGGTTTTCACCTTCACCACTCGAATTAGTCCGTCAGACCCAGGGAACACCTCGGTCACCCTACCCAGATTCCACTTTGTGGGTGGTAAATTATCGCTCCGAAGCAGTACAAGTTGTCCAACCTCAATTGGCGAAACTTGGTACTTCCACTTTGACCGAGACTGCAGCGAAGCGACATAATCGGCGGCCCAAGCCTGCCAAAAGGACTCGAGTAATTGTTGCCAAAGTTGCCAACGTGTAAGACGCGAGACCGACGTATCTAACAACGATGGAGCAGGTATAGCAAGGAGTGGAACTCCGATAAGTAGGTGCGCTGGAGTCAACACCTCAAGACTGTCGACGTTGTTTGACAACGGAGCTAATGGGCGTGAGTTCAGGCATGCCTCGATTTGGGTGCAAAGAGTGTTAAGTTCCTTGTAAGTAGGAGTTCGCGAGACAAGCATCCGACGCAGATGATGCTTAACACTCTTTACACCCGCCTCCCACAGCCCACCGAAATGTGGCGCCGCTGGTGGGATAAACTGCCAAGTAACATGGTCGGCAGCTAGACGAGCACGAAGTTCGGGATCGCGAGTAGCTTCTCGAAAAGCCTTAGTTAGCGCAATATTTGCACCGTGAAACGTGGTGCCGCAATCAGAATATACTACGGTAGGGAGGCCTCGTCGAGAGCAGAAGCGATGAAATGCCGCTAGGAAGGTCGAAGCCGAGTAATCGCTGACCACTTCGAGGTGCACAGCTTTCGAAGCCATGCACACGAATATGGCCAGATATGCAGGGTGTGCTCGAATTCCGCGACCGCCCGCCCTGCGCAACTGCAGCGGACCAGCATAATCTAGTCCGCAGTGACTAAAACAACGTTCGGGACGTATAACAAGAGCTGGGGGGAGCGAGCCCATTAATTGTTGTGCAACTTCAGACTTCAACGGAGCGCAGACCATGCAGTTGAAAATTACAGAGCGAATTATCTTTTTAGCCTGCACTATCCAAAAGGATGCGCGGAGAGTGCTCAAAGTGAGCATCAACCCTCCATGCAGACACTTTTCATGCATATATATGACGAGGAGACGTGTGAGTTTATGGGATTTAAGTAAGAGCGGATGTTGAGCCGACTGACTCAGCTCCGAGCGTGACAATCGTCCACCTACGCGTAAAAGTCCGTTCGCATCGAGATAAGGCGTTAATGAAAGAATTGGGCTGGACCGCGGTATGAGCTTTGAGCCTTTAGAGCTGCAATTTCTTCGGGAAATTGTTCAGCTTGCAACAACAGTACTACGCGGAAGCAAGCATGTTCAATCTCATCGGCGGAGATGAATCCGGTCCGATTCAGTTGCGGAGACTGAGGTCTGTCTGGCAACCAGCGAAACATGCGCGCCATGACTCTAAGAAGTCGAGACCAAGACGAGAAACGTTCTAGACAACTGAGGGCATGGGATGGGGCGATTCGAAAGGAAAGAGTTACGAATTTTTGCTCGAGCGTCGTCCGGAGGAGCGGACAGTAGCTAGGCCAGTCAGATTCTGAGGCAACGAGCCAAGGTGGACCCTTCCACCACAAATCGTTCGTTAGGAAGTCTACGACAGCAATTCCTCGAGACGCGAGGTCAGCCGGATTCTCTTTACAGACAACGTGGCGCCAGGGCACTTCGGGCAGCAGAGAGTGGATCTCCGAAACCCTGTTGGCCACGTAAGTTTTCCAGAGGGAAGATTGCTTAGCAAGCCAGGCGAGAACAATCGATGAGTCCGAAAAACAAATTTGGCGAACCGAGGACGGAGCGGACAGAGAGCGAAAGGCCGACATGAGCCGAGCTAGGAGTACGGCTGCGCATAGCTCAAGGCGAGGAATAGTGACTTCCTTAATCGGTGCCACTTTGGTTTTACTAGCGAGTAACGAGACATGTGTGAGACCTGTGCGTGTGACTATACGCAAGTATAGGACTGCGGCATACGCGCGAGAGGATGCATCTGAGAATCCAACTAACGTGACATCCTCCACAGAATTATCAAAACCGGTCCATCGAGGTATACAAAGATTGTTGAGATCAACAAGAGATGCGTAAAAGTCCCGCCAAATTGCGCTCAGTGAATCAGGCAGTGCATGTCCCAATCTAAGTGCTCTTTCCAAAGGGACTGCATTAACATTTTAGCGACAATGATGACTGGAGCCAGCCAGCTAAGAGGGTCGAACAACCTTGCAATCGTCGAGAGCACTGACCGTTTTGACACAATAGACATTTCAGGGGTGTGCACCGCAGGGCGATACACGTCGTCATGAGGGTGCCACACAAGACCTAAAACTTTTACTATATCGTCAGGTAATACGGCGCGGTCGATTGCAAGGCCATGATCCTCCGAGTCCAAACCTTCAAGAAGCTGAGGACAGTTTCTAGCAAATTTGCGCGGTCGGAAGCCTCCGCGACTAAGTACTCCAATTAATTGGTCTCTGGTTGCGCGAGCCAAAACAAGGGAATCTGCGCCTAGATTGCAGTCATCTATATAAGTACCTTCAAGGAGCACGGACACTGCAAGGGGAAAATCCCTCCCTTCATCCTGCGCGAGTTGCCGCAACGTACGTTGAGCCAGGAACGGTGTGCTTGCGGTCCCGAAAGTGACCGTGAGCAATTGATACTCCCGCACCGATTCAGCTTCGTCGAAGCGCCACAAAATACGTTGATAATCAAGATCTTCAGAGTGTACTAAAATCTGGCGGTACATTTGTGCAATGTCAGCACAGCATACGAACCGGAAGAGTCGCCAACGAGTCAGTAGCAAGGGCAAATCGGCTTGTAATTTAGGTCCGATCATTTGCATGTCGTTCAGCGAACTATGATTGCTGGTCGGAGCGGAAGCATTAAAAACAACCCTGAGTTTGGTCGTTTGACTCGATTGCTTTAAAACAGGGTGGTGGGACAGAAAAACACATTGTTTTTCTGAGGTGTTAGAAGGCGCAATTCGCATATGATGACTGTTCAAGTAGTCTTGCATAAAATCCTTGTACAGCCCGCGTACAACAGGCTGACGAGACAACCGCTTTTCCAATCCGAGAAGTAGATTATTCGCCCGCACACGCGAATCTCCGAGTGGCAATGGGAAGTCCATTTTAAATGGAATGCGTACTACATACCTTCCGTCAGGGGTACGAGAATGCGTCTGAGAAAAGTGCTCTTCGCATCTGACATCTTCCTCCGTGGACGCCTGGACGAGTGGAATTTGTTCGATTTTCCAAAATCGTCGTAACGTTAAATCAAGGTCAGCAGTCGTGCTGGAAAAATGTACATAGGCATGCATGATAGGGTATCCTGGACTAACATTTGTCGGACCCGACAAAACCTGCGCCTATACATGAAACAACAGAGAAAACGGTACTGTACGGACTCCAATGCCGAAATCTCGTACGAGGCACGGGTAGACCGGATCACCGAGGCATATTCCAAGATAGGCCGAACGAGTGAAATGTACAGGTGCCTGTAGGTGCTCGGGTTGACAAAATCGACATTATTCCTATCAATGAAGGCCAAAGTGTGCAGGGCTTTCGAGATAATAATTGCAATATGACGGTGGAACGAACCGTCAGCTGACTAATATACACCAAGGTCGTGAACATTAGAACAGACTGTCAAAGGTACCCCCCCGAGGGTATAATCAGCTCCGAGGTGTAATCACTAGTTCCCCAGGGGGGAACTACTTAGCGTGTAGCTTATCACCGAGCACTTTGAAATGCTCAACGAGTGTCTATTTAGTTCGCACCAGGAGTATAGCGCATCTAAGTCAAGGTTGAAGGGCATCCGTGTCACTCGAGTTGGCAAAGAGCGGAAAATCTTGGCGTCGTCAGCGTACAACAGTTTCCCCATGCATGATAGATTTCGGGTGGTCATTAATACAGATGTTAAATAGCATGTGGCTGAGATGAGAACCCTGCGGAACGCCTGACGAGGCCAAGAATTTCGCAGATGCGTCCTCATCGCCTCTGACACAATATCTATTCGACAGATAAGAGGTGAACCGCGCAAGCAAGGATCCCCTGATACCAGTTTTTGGATCAGAACGGAGTGGGACACACGATCGAAAGCCTTTGCAAAGTCTGCAAGTCGACGACGTCGACTTGCACCCCTCGATCGAGGAGCGAGAACAGATAATCATTAAATAGTGCAAGGTTCCAAATCGTCGACCTACCCCGACGGAATCCGTGCTGATTGTCCACCAGGACGTCGTCTACACATCTGGAAAGCTTCGAGGTAACAATTTTTTCGAAAAGTTTCGGGATTGTATTGAGTAGAAATACTGGACGATAATTTTCGATATTCTGGCGATTTCCTGATTTGTGGATTGGCACAACGAGGCTTAATTTTCAGATATCACGGAAAGAGCCAGACGAAAGGGATTTGGAAAATAAAATCCAGAGAGGTTTGACTAATGCATGTCGCGAGTTCCTCATGAATCCGCCAGGAATACCGTCAGGCTCGGGGGCAGATGTCGGGTCGAGATGTTTGAGTTCGCCCCATATCTCGCTTAGTCCAATTTCGAGGCCTGATATATCTAATGCGCTCTCGACACCAAGGACCTGGTCGCAGGTGGTATCTGGAGTGAAGACCGATTTAACAAATTCGGAAAAGAGTGTCGCAATGCCATGCGGGGATGTAGCATATATATCTTGAAGGAACATGGAATTAGGTAGGGCGTTAGTATTGCGAAGATTATCAAAATAGCGAAAAAATTTCGCAGGTTTGGAGTAGAGTGAATTTTCAACCGTGCAGATATGGGAGTTGTAGAGGGACAAGGAATAGGATTTAATAGCGGACCGCAGGGAAGAAAAGGTAACGTAGTCATCAATGGAGCGCGTTCTCTTTAACGCAGCATGCGACATCTTCTTCTCGCGAACTTTCCGTCGACGGAGAGGAATATGACCGCTAATGATGGTAGATAGCGCGTTGGACATATTGGACGCGCAAATATTTACATCGGGGTGATTTAATAGCGAGTGCCAATCTATGGCGTTAAGTGGCCGGGTAATGGTTTCATAGTCAGCATGAACAAAATCGCGGTAATAAGTAAAAGACGGACCAGCGTAGTCAGGCGATAAAAGTGCTAGAGTAATCGTAAGTGGGGGGTGATGCATGTCAATTGGAAGGTACGGGTTCTGATCCAGATCCACCTCCGCTCCTCCAAGAGATGTGAATACCAGATCAAGAGAGTAACTATTATGATTCAGTACGTGGTTGAGTTGATCCAGGTTATGGAAGTTAGCTAGTTCACAAAACAGCTTGGCGGCTTCCAATAACGATCCTGCCGTATGACCATCTCTCGTAACGCTCAGACCAGCCTCGGAAAATTCCCAATAAACATATGGAAGGTTGAATTCGCCTATCAGGACAAGTTCAGCGCCAGGGTGGCGGCTGAACTGCTCGCTCAACAAGTTAGAGAGGTCCTAAAGAAGCACCAGATAGGGGGATGGTGGAATGTAGATGGCTCCAAGTAAAATCTGTTTTGAGCCTAATCTACATTTAACCATCACCAGTTCGTCCGGAGACTCCAAGAACTCTCTACGGTCATATTGTATGGTGTTACGGATTGCAACCAAGACCCTTCCACTTCGAGAGTCAGGTCGGTCAAGACGAAAGACGGAGAAGCCAGCGAAGCCGAGTTCATGTCCGATATCGATAGATGAAGCCAAGTTTCCACGAATACAATAATGTAGCTCTCATTGTGCAGTGCAAAATGTCGAACTAAGCTCAATTTAGTGCGCAGCCCGCGGACATTCTGGTAAAATAAAATAAATTATCAACATATCACTTCACCTACATATCAATTTTTCATATTTCAATTATGTTTAAGAAATATCATGTATAAAATGTATTTACTGTATACAAATATTATCCCCATTAATTTACCTATAACTTGATTATTGAAATACTTACAGTATGACGTTTTTACTAAGAAATCAGTGGTGGAATTACGATCTATACTTTTATCTTTTTTTGAAAGTTTTATACAACTTTTTCTACATCAAATAGTTCTATAAAAGTTTCAAAAAAGATAAAAACACGGATCGTAATTCCACCACAGGATCTTTTTCGAACACTTCTACGAAATACATTTAGTGACAGCAAGTTAAAATCTGAATGTTTGGAAGCTGTTTTGTCTGGAGGAATTTTCGACCTATTTTTGCCACACATTGATCGAGCAAATAATATTCTATGCCTACAATATCATATCATCAATAAAATCTAGTCTTGTGCTAAACAAAGTATATGAATAAAATCACATGTGGCCGAATTAATGAAGCTGTCAGACAGGGGTCCTACACTCCCAGCTGAAAATGTGAAACCTAGTGTCGTTGCGGAGGCTGCACCTTGGGACGCTGCTGGGCCAATAACGAAGCCATTATTGCCCCGCAAGCGGAGCAATAATGGTTCATTATTGTCCTAGGACAATAATAGACCCATTACCGACCTCCCCCGCGGTCCATAAAATGTCGTATTCACCTCGGGCGCTTGCGCCCTTGGTGCATAATGTACTATTGTTAGTCTAGGATTGTAATTAATGGGTATTTGTCACTTAAAAATGAAATTGCCTCTTTACTGATTTCACATATTTTGCATGTGTAGTTTTGTAATCAGAGAATATTTGTTAGTTAAAAATGAAATTACCTCTTCACTGATTTCACATATTTTGTATGTGAAGTTTTGTAATTAAGGATTTTTTATATAAGCATACAACGACAAATCATTGGTAAAATTTCTTGACTGTTGATTGCCATGAAAAAAGTGGCGGGTCTTTAGCTTTGCCTTGTCTATTTATGTACCTTTGGAAGGTAATTTGAAAAGCCAAACAAAATATCAGTGTAATACTACTCGGCGTCTAGTGTATAAATAATTTAGTATATAGAAAAAAGAAGAAAAGATGGTGAAAGTCTAATTTTAATTGTACACAAATTATTTACAATTTCTTTTTTTTAATGCACAATATTTTGTCATATATCGTGAACTTTTATTTCAAACTTGGTTGCAGAATGAAAGTCTGCTAAAAAATCAAGGTTCTCGTAAAATAGACATCGGGACTTTTCAAGATAAAGAAATGTCATTGTGCGAGAGAGAACGTCGATGACGTTTGCGCAACACGCTCGTCACACGCTCTACTTGGAACCAACTTCGCATAAGGGCCGCGGATTCAATCTGACATTACTGATTGTCGGACGATCCATAGAAGATAACGAAATTTGGTGCCTTTGAAGCTAATAAACAGGGCTACATAATATAATTAGGTTTTTTTATTCGATCTAGAACTTGAGAAAAAAATTTTTTTGTTAACAAAATAGGTAAAAAATTTAACCTGATTGGTTAATCGGGTTCAACTTGAGTTCAGCTTAGCTACACCGAAAAAAATATTTGAACAAGTAAACGTTAAATGGTTGAAACAAATGAACGTGTATTTCAGCCAGGTAAAAATTTGACTGAATCAGATAAACTGTGGACTTGAACTAGGTTGTTTCGTTTACTCGTCTTCGTTTCAGGTAAATATTTACTTGAATTAGGTAAACTTTTTTTCCGTGTACAACTAATGAACAACTTGGGAACAGATGGAGCACTGTCAAAAATCGACGGTGTAAAGTGTCAATGATGGCCGGTGTTAAAATGTCGGTGTAAGAAAAGTAATTAAAAAATTGTTACAACAGCACAATGAAAAATGTAGAGGGATTCTTCCGTTGCGTTACTGATTTTACACCTTTTGGATTACGCGCGAATATCAAAAAATGTTTAAATGAAAACAATCGCGACCGAATATCTAAAATACAACAAAGCTGTGGCAACTGACAACTTCAAATCTAACCTATTTGAGCCAATGGCAACTTTATTTTAGATGCATTTGTTCGTACACCTTATGAATGAAGAGAAAAGTCATTTTAACACCATGCAAATACTTATCTTCTCTGATTTGCACTGATTTGTGTATTTATGGGAGATTTCATTTGTACACTGAAAAGTAACAGCGGCCACAACTATACTTACACCAAATTTTAACACCAGAATTGTTGGAAATATATAGACACGATTCCGTGTTAATTTTTACACAGGATTTTTTACGGTGTGTACAAATGGTGTACAACAGGGTATGACTGGGGTATGTCTAATGTATCACAGCTGTACATCTGCTTGTTCGATTACACATGAACACCCACATTACGTTGATTGATTTATACAAATCCTTTTTATGCAAAACCGATTTCGTAATTTTGAATAAATATGATTTGCTAAACTTTTTATAAAAATCGTTGAGAGTTGGATAGAACGAACCACGGCACGAATCCGCCGAATTTAATGTTCAACCCGCGAAAAGGAGCGTTCTCATTCGATAAATACAAATTTGTGATTGAATACTACAGAGTGTCAATCACTGAATAGTGAATTAATGAGGTGAAAAATATATTCATATGATACGTAACACAGCACTGCGTAAATCACTATGAATGCAGTAAGCAAATTTATATTAAATATGATTTATTAATTTTGTATTGTAAACATTTAAAATATAACAAAATTTAGTAAAACTGTAAAACAATACGTTTGTATAGATTGTAACTCAAATAAAATAATGTGTCTGAAGTTAGCGATGCCACTTGCAGGAAATGAAAAAACGTGTATTGTAAAATTTGCCATAAATTAGTCATAAAGTTGCCGTAAATAAGAAATACCTCAAACTATTTTTTTCAAAACCTTGCATAAAAAAGATGGGAAATCATGTGGCGAGCCATAAGTCATATAAATCATTTTGTCCTAAATATAAACTATATTACTACAAACTAAATTTTATAAAACTACATAAGTATGCATACAAAAGTTGTGAAATCATGTAGCGAGCCATATGTTATATCAAATCACATAAGAGCGTCCTTTATTAATATTTTCTGTGAATCCTACTTGAATATGCCAAGTATATTTGAAAAACCAAAAATACCTCAAACTATTTTTTTCAAAACCTTGCATAAAAAAGATGGGAAATCATGTGGCGAGCCATAAGTCATAAATCATTTTGTCCTAAATATAAACTATATTACTAAAAACTAAATTTTATAAAACTACATAAGTCACATCACATCACATAAATAAAAAGTTGATGACAGCATGAAGTTGGAGTTTGTTTTAGATTGCATTGTTGTGCTTTTATTCGTTTTCTCATTGGTTGATATTTTCGAACGTTTCGAAGAGTTTAGTGGTGGCGATGCGAAGTAGGCTGAGTTTTGTGAGCTGTCAAACGGGCGCGTCAACTCGCCGATCACACGTTCGGTTTTTAATTCGTCTCGATGGTGCGTGATATGGCAGCGAAACGTGTTGTTTGCGTGGTTTTTTTCGTTTTTAGAACAGTGCTGCTTCACTGTTGAACATCGGTTTCTTGTTCGCGTGCACTTCAAAAAGTTTTCTGCGAGACACAAAAAATTCGTATTTGGGCATTGGCATTTCAACGAGTGTTGACTGGTTATATGGAGTCGGCCGTGTTTGTGTTTTTATTTGTAGCATTTTTTCTTAAAAATAAATCGGATTTTAGTCATTGTCTGTTTGGCGATACAAAATACGTTGTGCGAAAAATAAAGGCCATTTAAAAAAGTGTTTAAATAAGTGTATTTGTATTGTGATGCATTGCATTGTATTGTTGTTGATAGTTGTCAATCAATCATAATGTATTTTTTGTATTAGTACTAAATTTTATATAAAAAATATTGCAAGATGTATGTTATTTAGCTGAACTTTACTTAGACTCTGAATTTTCAATCAAGTAGGCAAATTAAAATAATCATGTATTTCACTAGAACTAGGTTGTTAGCCAATTTACATTTTTACAAATTGTTAAAATGATCAACTTTTATATTTTAAAGGTCATTACATTTTAAAGGTCAATCTTTGTTTGAACGTGTCTTCACGCTCTTAATGTAGTTATGTATTTTTTAATTTTTTTTATTTTTTATGGGAAAATTTATGGAAAAAAAGAGTTACAAGTGCAAAATATATTCTCATTAACACATCCTCAACATATTAAGAAAATTATTTCCTTTAACCTAAGATGAAAATCTGCTGAAACGGAGTTAGGATAATTGATTGTGAAAAATTTATTATTTTAAAAACATTAGAGCGAGATTTCCTACCTCCAAAACTAGAAATTATGGCTTTTAGACAGTTTGTAAAAACAAAGTAATTGTACTATACAAATGTACAAAAAGAGGGCAGATCTCGCTCTGGTAACAAAATGAATGGTAATTATGCTTTTGACATAATCTTCATTTTTTAAATTGAAAAAAGGAACCCAATATCGTTAATAATCGATAATCAAAAAGATGAATATTGCCCCTGCAAAACGTCAAAGGAGATTCGAACATTCGTTTCGTTTCTTTTCTTTTATGACACTTCATCAGAGAACGAAGTTAAGTTTTCTGACCAATTAATATTCGCAAAAAATTGGCGTTCTTAAGACCAATGTAATTGGTGTACGCGAATTTCTGCTGGCCTATCCCTATTGTCCAGAAGAAAAGCAATAATTCTCAAGACTTTCTTGACTTCTCTCACTGTCAGGATACTTCTTGACAGTTAACACTCCTGAGTGTCCTGGTCTGAAAAATAGACGAATAACAGAAACTGGTACGTATAATCTGTAATTAAATGAAATAGGTGAAGTTTAACGTCCCTCATATTTCATCACTTATTCCTAAATAATTATACACCGAGATACACTGCGAAAAAAATAGGATTATTGAGGTTCTTCGTTAATTATAAAGTAATATTACAAAATCTAGGAAATAAATCACATTTTTCAACAATTAAATTTTATGAATTTTAAAATTGCAAAATTTCGAAAATTTTAATAAAAAACATTACTATTTTTCAATATTTTAAACTAAATTATTTCCTTTCATAAAAATAACGTAATCTTCTAAAACTAAGAATATTTATTATGGACATTAAGATGATGATCCAATTCTGGAGCCACAAAGTTAATATCTTTGTTAATTCTGACATTTCGAATAATTATTTTATCATAAATCATAGCGAGAATCTGCACTTTTGGGAAAATATGTTTGGTTACCAAATTATATTTTCTGGTCACGCATCATCAGTGTGATAAAATGATTATTCACACATTTTATATCGACAAAGACACTTACTCCGTGGCTGCAGAATTTGAACACCACCTTAAGGTGATGTCGAAGTTCTGCTGCAACGCACGGAAAAAAAAGTTTGCCTAATTCAGGTAAATATTTATCTGAAATAGAGACAAGTAAATAAAACAAACTAGTTCAAGTCCACAGTTTAGCTGATTCAGTCAAACGCTTATGTGATTCAAGTAAATATTAATGGATTTGTTTCAGAAGTTTGACGTTTGCTTGTACCAAGATTTTTTCCCGTGTTCGTAAATTGCCCGTATAAACCCCATATGGTGATAACTATAAAGGCCCAATCTAGGCAATACCTGGGTCATCCTAGCAAGGGCCCACCTATTGCCAATACTGAGCCTTTGTATAGTATTCCCCGGGCGAGGCGTTACGAACATTGCCGGGGCCCGGATAACGTTCATGTACAGGACCCGAACACTCCCTATACGGGCAGTCCTGTCTGGGCATACCCGAATGGGCATTAGCCAGGGCCCACCTGGATTTGCACCGATCAGATGCAATATCCGGGCTTCCCTAGGAAAGGCCTGGATTCCTATCCGGGCAAGCCCGGCTTACTTTTACTACCCATGTAAAAATTTTATATAAGGGACATATATGCCGCATATATGCCACCTATAAAAACATATATGTATTGGCAAAACATATATGTCGCATAATGCGACATGTATGCGGCTATATATGCGACATATATGCAGCCCTATATACGGCATATATGTTGTATTATTTTATACGCTACATATATGTCGCATATATGTCGCATAAATGTCGCATATATGGACACCTATATGATTCGCGGGGTCATATATGGTGCCATATATGCGGCATATATGCGCCATATATGCGGCATATATGCGACATATATGGCGCCATATATGCGGCATATATGCGAGATGTATGGCGCCATATATTCTGCATATATGTCGCATATATGCCGCATATATGCCGCATATATGTTAGACATATATTTCCCCGATAACAATTTTTACATGGGTAGGGTTATGATATAACAGTTGGGCAAAAGTACATAAAACATTATTCGTAATATCTTTAATTTCAAACTTGAATGCACATTTCACTGTGGACAAAAACAAACGGAAAACCAAAACCAAAAATACTTTTTTTATTAGCTTTGCCCCATGTAAAAATTGTTATAGAGGACATATATGTCTGCCATATATGCGGCATACATGCGGCATATATGCGACATATATGCAG
>JABFPB010005971.1:0-12623 GCA_022817645.1 Ceratoteleas bidentatus | reverse complement strand
TATACACAATAAACTTGATGTTGAAATATCTTAGAATGTTATTTTTGCATAATTTGTAACTTACAATGTTCAGGGTACCTTTCACCCAACTGAGTTCTAATTTATTTCATTTTGAAGAGAATTTTATAGAGAACAAATGTTATTGACTGAATTTTATTTAAAAAATATGTTTGCAAAGTTATAAACAAATAACCTAAAAAATGTCACAAAAAATGTCATTTTTTTGACATTTATCAAGAAATTTATAACTTTTTTAATTTCAGTAATTATACAAATTTAATCAATCATTTATTTTAGTAATAAAATTTGCTTTTGAATGCAGAACGAATTTTTCAAAACCGATAAAAGTTGTGGTACGAGGAACACTTTAAAAATGGCCCCTTTTAGACACTTAATGTTAAATAAATACAAAAGTTATTGTTATTTTTTAAACTAATTACTGACTAAATATCAAGCATATGAACTGCTTTCAAATAAAAAAAAGAATGAACAAAATCTGTCAAAAATTGTGGAAAATAGCCATTTTGCTTGAGAGTTCCCTTAACTACTATAAGAAGTTAATTGAACTAAATTCCGTTACTATACTAAATTCCCTTGTATCCGTTGAACTATTGCTTCCAATTTCTAACTGGACGTCAAATCTATCTCGACATCAACAATGAACAACAAAACAAAAAACCATCAATAATTCACACTGAGAAAATGGACTCGTACGAATGAGTACGCACAACAGTAAATTCGTTACATACTGCGAAACATTTGTACAAAGTACGAATTATTTCGTAAAGCACGTAATAATGTAATCGCAAGGCATACGCTTTACGAAATACTTCGTGGTTTGTACATTCGTACGAATCCATTTTTCAGTGCATCAAAACACCGTTTCTTCACCATCTCATCCTTTTTATTTCAGAAACGATCACATTTCAACTGCTTCGACACCGATGTATCCAAACTGACGTCAACCCTTAACCAAAATCAATCATCATGTCCAGTCAACCTCAACCACAAACTCCTTGACATTGACCCCTGCATACGACCTTGACCAGTTCACCATATCTTCCAGTCAGTCCCGTCACTGAATCAACACAGACCTTACATTCTTGTTCCCATAGGAAACAAACCCTTCGCCGTCAACCCTCCTTCGAAAACCCCCAACCCTCAGGTTGAACCTGCTGTCTCCCGGAAAACAAGCGCCCGACAAATGACCCGGACCCGTAACCGACCAACTGTCGTGATTGTCGCCCCCGAGCCACTTGATTGTCCTCGCCCCAAGAAAAACAGTGGCGGAAAACAAAATGACCCGATTGATCGATCGCCGCACCTGCCGATGCGGGAACGAGGGGGTCCGGCGATGTCCACTCGAGCCCCCCTCCCGCCAGGACAAAATGTCCTTCACGGACACCTCGGTCCCATGACCTGTTGCCGCCGGACAACTGTCCTTCGCGGGACATTTCGTTGCGGGCGCCATACCCCCGGAAGGTGCGCCATGCCTTATTCATCGGGCGTTTTCTTATATAAGCCGAAATTCAGTAACCGCAACCCCGAGCCGATTTTCGGGCTGCGGCGCGGCATCAGCGCAGGCTCCCGCATTATTTATACTCTCGCCGGCACAACGGTCACGTTCGGGCGTACTACTTCCGGTGGCTCATCGGGAATGCAAATGTAAACAAAAGTACCGAGAATTGCCGCGACCGGCTGGCGTTTCATTGGCGACACGTGGGTCTTATCAGGCGCCATTACTGGTCCATAAAATTACGCTTCCTCCGCGACGTCACGCGCGCCATCCTGCGTGCAAAAATGGCGATTGTGCGACAACAGGTTGGATCATAATCACGTGTCACAATGTTAGCTAACGACACATACCCCTTAAATCTACGTTCATCAACGTAGATTCTTCGTAGATAATCAGGAGAAGAGGTTTAAGGGAGATATCCTGATCTTCTACGGAGAATCTCCGGAGAAATGTCCGCGTAAAGAAGTGATTTGACGTCTTTATGATTACATGCTGGCTGGTAATCGTGATTCACACATTAAGATTGCATTAAGATGATTAAGTCAGTACTGTATTTACTAATGAAACCAGTATACTGTAAGGCTGACAATGAAAGCTAGCTTGGAACCAAAATGGACTTTGATTCCTCTGGAAACCATTGTTATAGAACTAGGTTCCATTGTGATAGAACTGTGATTGATGCTTCAAGTATCCATCCACCTTTCCTATTTAGGTTTCAAGAGTGGAATTCCTAGATGGGTTCCATGAACGGATTTCCAATAATAGAATCCGTTTAGGCAAAGTGAATACAGACTTGAACCAAGCTTGGTTCCAGAGTCAAATTCCATTTAAGATTCCAAGCCAGGTTTTACTGTTAGACTTATAAAAACATCTACACCTTCCTCAGTTTACTTTTGAAAACAGAAATGTTTCTGTTGGATTAACACCTTCTTATCTTGAATCAACCCAACAATTTTTAACTGTTTTCAATGTTTCAATCAACATCTAAGTTCATTATCTAAAGTCCCATTTAGAGCTAGAAATGAATAAATAAATAATGCAAGTCCTACAGTAGTTGTTTATATTTATTTATAAACAATCAACTTATCATCTTGACAACTGACTCTATCGATGTAATAAATCGACTGCATACAAATAATCGCGTTCCTTCCAGGGCTTTATTGCTCTGCTAACGGAATCCAACTCAACTGTTATGTCGATTCAGGCCAACCACTGATAGCATCTAGTCTTTTTTATTTACTTATTCCAGGTACCATTGAAAGTATATTGTAAATGCAATTTATTCTCGAAACAAGTAAAAAAGTGCAGGTGAACTCATTTACTTATCGCGATCCTATTTGTTTTTTCCAGGCACTAGGCTGGCCACAGGTCCCGGGGGTTCGGCCTCTTCGAATTTGTCACGGCAGCGTCATCGTCCCGAGACGCCGAGTGCCAACGGACAGCAGATAACGACGATAAAAGACTTGCGTTTGTGCATTCGCGATGCCCCGCGGACGGCTGCGAAGTTACCAGCCACGTATTGTGATCCGCGATAAATAAATATGCAAATCAACGGCGCATCGGCTGCATAAGAATGCGCGACGAAAAATCACGATTCCCGATGGAAAGCCGACGTTTCCGGGGAGACAGACGGCCTTTGGACGGAGAGGAATTTTTAGAGGTGACGATAACGGGGACTGTGCCGAATTTCCGACAGTTTCGTCGGGTTTACTGGTTCCAGTGGAAAGGTCAGCGGGAGATTTCGATCTCGTGCATCAATAAAATAATAATCATGTCCAGATGCTCGCAGATGAGCCGTCAATTTGGTCATTACGGGAGGATGATCCACGATGGCGATGGTCTGAAAGGTCGTTAAAGACTCGAAAACCTCGAAACCAAAAGCAGAACCTGCGCGTTCACACGAGCCGAGGCGAAATTAAAACGAGTCAAACGGAGCTAGGAAGAAATTCCTGAAAAGTTTATGACCGTAGCGGGCATTGCGCAAACCCTAGTCACGAAGGTTAGTAAGTTACGACTCTGTCAGGAATTGAGTTACAATTTCATAACGTTTAATAACATCTTGATAAAGCCACGAAAGGATACCGTAAAATGTCAAATTATTGGGTTCGTTTGGGCCGAGACCGGCCTGCACCGGCTTACAAATTATAATTAAGCGATACTGAGCCGATGAATTCTTTTACGCGCCGTAATTCCGATCGTACTGGCAGATAAGCGTAGATTCGGTTGGGGCGACTTTCCGGCAAGAGCGAATACTGGCCAGAACGAATGGAAATAGGGGGTTTTCGTAAATGTTAGAGCAGGATTTTGTCCCATCACGCTGCCAGTATTCGCGGATTATCAATCATCGCGATCGTTCGCGATATTTCGCCGGCCGAAAGGTGATTCGAGGTGTCGGCGCGGCCAACACGCTAACCTTAACGAAATTCCGAGTTTGCGCAATGCGAGGCGAATGATGCATATTCCGTGTCGGTGCAGTTTGAATTGCATTGTTTTCGAATCAATTTGAGGTTAATGCATCGTTTGTGCCTCGAGGCGATATATCAAGTGTATTGTCACGGAGTTCGTGTGTTTTCAATTTACATCGTTATTATGATCAGTCGTAAAAATTCCGCCTCGCAAGCGTCTTTCTAATGTATGGGAAAATCATTTCCATTTGGAACTAATTTTAGACTTCAATTGGTTGCGCATATTTTTTATTTTTACTCTTTTAAGAAAAAAATTAATATAAAATGCAATAAGAACTTTAATGCAGTATTTCAACAATCAAACGAAATTCAATTAGTTCTTCGTTCTTTTTCAAATTAAAAAATCTGCAAATATTGACTTAGAAAGTGCAACAAATAATAAAAGTTAAATTCTTTTATAAGAGATAAGAAAGGAGCAATTTAAAAAAAAATGTGTTTTACTTTATAATTTTGCATTTGTAGAAGGACATCTTCGTGACAAATTAAAACAAGACCCATCGCATCGCAATAGTGTCATGCGAAGCCGATACTTATAAATAGGAATTAAACAACGATTTCCGCGGATCGGCTGTTCGTCAAAATCGAGCATTCATTGTAACACGCGTATTTACATCGGCGCGAAATCATTAATCTCCGGCGTTTGATTTATGGCCGCGGCTGAAACGGTGTTATAATTTACAATGGTTTTCCACGCGATGCATCGCGCCGATGCACGGACGTTGCATAATTTTTCAATTCAATTATGAAATTGAAAAAGATGCGCGCGCCAGCCTCTTTCTTTTTCTTCGCAGTTGCGCTTCTCGTCGAGGCGTTAAAACTTATTAATCGTTATCCGCGCGGTAGCGGGACAAGTAAGGAAGCTTAAAATAAAGAAGCCATTGCGTCACTGTTCCATCGGGGAAAACGCTGCGGAGCAATTAATTATGCCGGAATAAAGATTTTTTGCGCGCTGCAAGCGCTGCGAAAATAATGTACACACTGCAGCCGATATAAACGCGTTCGACGTCAATTTGTCAAATTCAGCGATTTATAACCGAACAAATAAAAATAACGTGTCAAACGCGTATAGGATGTGCGCATTTATCTCGGGTTCAGCGACACCGACAAAATCTCTTCTTTTTCACGTTTTTCGCGCCCCTCCTGACGCTCGCCTTTTTTTGTTTGCACTTTATCGAAAATAGTCGCGCGCATATTTTACAAATATTTGCGCGGATTGATTTACGCGTGTTTACGTTCGATCGAAAATAAAGGAAAGCGGCATTTTTTCGCGGAGCCGGTTTCGTGTATCGAAGGCGAGACGAATTGAACCGAGAAACGGAACTGACCCCGAATTAATTGCCCTGGCCGGCCATTAGTTCAAATTTAATTACCGCCGGCGTTTTATCCGCGTAACAAATTAACGTAAGACGAAGTTCGGCCGGGTGATTTGATTGCCGCTCGCTCGGCTGGAAAAATTTTTTCGCGCAAAATTGGACTCCGGGTTACCGTTAATTGACTGCCCGGAAAATAAGCGCAAACGCTGTTTTTAATTGATTCGTTTAATGGGAATTTGGAGATCATTAAATTAATGGAAATCGAATGGGGATCGCGTTTAAGTCGCTAATTAGAATTAAGTTTATTTAAAAGACAAATTCACTAAGTTTATACGAAAGTCGCGAAATGAAAGTAGACGAGGTTGAAACTTGTGTTTTAGTATGTTCCATTGACTTTACCAAGTAATAATTTTGGTTAATAAAATGTTCGGGTAAATCGGAATAATGTTGTCTAATTTACATGATACATTTATATTTTTTGTATTCATTTATGCTCGCCAGAATTGGAACAGTAACTGTCAATGCTGTTCGATTTACAATTTTAAATTTATTAATAAACTGTAATGCGCATGCGTAGCGAATTTCGAGTGTCGATCAGCTTCCGCTTATCGTCACTCTTTCGACAACAAGTGTTGAATAAGGTCACTCGACCGTGATTTGAAATACAAAAAGTAGGAGATTAATTTTATAATGTCAGAGTGAGGTGGAAGAGGAATCCCGATCAGTTTATGAGAAAGGTTAGTGAACTTGTTGACCATTATCAAACGTTTATAATTATGCGTACTCTAAAACCATTCATGAAAAGTATCGTTTCCAAGATAATTTAAGTGAAATATTGCGTAAAAATTGCATAAATTGCATAAAAAATTAATAAACGTATTTTTATTTTAGTAATTGACTTTTTCGAATTGAATTTTTGCAATATACGTAATTTCATAAACCTTAATTGAAAGGTTTCTACATTATCGACTTTTGCTGGTTTCACACATTTTTGTGAAATACTTGATATTTTACGAATAATACAACAAAAATGACATTTTATCACGAAATGTCCAATTCAGACTTACTCTATCCAATCGACATCTCGTAAATATATCATTTATCTTTTATTCTCAATAGTTTACAAACATAGATCGAAAATGCAAGTTAAGTTATAAACAAATAATAAAAGACAAAAGAGAAAAACCATATTCAGGTTTTTACACATGCAATAAACAGATAAAAAATATAAATGAAAGAAATAAAATGTTACTCATTTTTATTTTTAAACATTACCACAGTTGCAAATTAAAAGTAAACTAAATTACGAACTATACGTAAAATCAACTAAACCAATTATCTTGTTTGACGTAATTCTTAATAGTTACGACTTAAAATTCCTTCTTAGACCAACTTAAAATTCTTCGCCTCGAAACGCTACAACTTTGTTCCATTTGCATGGCGATAAAAACGGCCAAAGAAGTATATTACTCATACGCGAATTTCGTTTCTTTAATGCAGTCGTAATTATGAGAAAAATACTTTTTTCTTCACTTTATTTACAAAACCACACGTGTACTTATTTCAAGTATTCTCTACGGTATAAAATTACTCAGTCATGTAAACAATACTTTTTTAACTACACTCAAGATATTATAGATATTCTTCTTTTGGTTGGAAAAACTTCGAGGGTAATTCGAATAAACAAGCCACTATTTTCAACTTATTAGTCAAGAATTGTATTTTGACTTCAACCTAATTAAGATTATAATTAATAGTGCACGCTTTATTAAATAAGCCACTTCAATTTGCAATGAAAATTGCTTTTCGAATTGAATTACAAATTTGCAAAGATCATCACACAAAATTTCCTCTTATTACTATCTCACTTCATTCAAAACTGAATATACAGTTGCTCAGTGAAAAAGTGTAATCACTTATCCAAATTAGTAGAAAGTACAGAAAGTGCAACAAAAAATGCATGCTAATAAAATACTCCCCTCATCACAATCGCATTCGATTCTCTTAATAAAAATGAAATATGTACAGCCTGTGTATAAAATATTCACATCATATGTGACGGTATATGGAATAGGTAAAAACACATATGGTCATAGAAAATCATAAATAAAATATTTACCGCATTTGGTCCATGTATTTATTTTAACGTATTTCAAAGTTTTTCAAACAAGTACCCATGTGGTAGTAAAAATACTTATGTGAAATAGTATAACATGTGTGGAAATCAATGAAACAAAATATATTGCTCTCGTATATTTCATATATGGCGTAACATTTGTTTTGGAGACCATATATAAGGTAATTTATGATCCGATATATAGTCACATACACATTTTTTACAGTTGTAGACCGCTATATATGGTTTTGATGAGGACCATTTATGGTCCACATATGGACCAAATATGAATATGGCTCGTATAAAAAATAATGGTCCATATATGAAACATATGGACCATTTACGGACCATATATGGACCACATACGGACCATACATGGACCTTGTATGGACCATATATGGATCTTGTATGGACCATATATGGATCTTGTATGGACCATATATGGATCTTGTATGGACCGTATATGGACTACATATGAACCATATTACAATTATAGACCACTCTATCTAGTTTTGATTTGGACCACTTATGTCCACATATGGACCAAATATGAATATGGCTCGTGTAAAAAATAATGGTCCATATATGAAACATATGTGGACCATTTACGGACCATATATGGATTATATATAGACCTTGTATGAACCATGTATGAACTATGTATGGACCATATATGGAATTCATATGAACCATATATATGAACCATCTATGGACCATATGTGGACTTCATATGAAATATATATATGAACCATCTATGGACCATATATGGACGACATCTTAACCATATATATGAACCATCTATGGACCATATATGGACTACATCTGAACCATATATGGACCATATGTGTACCACCATTTGGGCCATATATGGAACATTATTTTTTACATTGCTCGAAATAGTATTTCTTCAATGTCAGCACGCGAAAATGGTTTGCCCATTGCAAAGTCGATGGAAATACTTGCGACACCTCGTCACAGGCGCACCGTAGGGTGCAACTTTTTTGCTCTGCATCTGAAACGGCGCGATGACGAAATCGTCGCGGCAATTACAGACAATTTCAAGGCTCGCCGAAGGATCCCGTGTTATATTTTTCACGCGCACAATGCCGCGCGTTGTGCCCGATCGGACGCCAATCGGCGCACTCGAGATGCTTTACGACACTTTTTTCGCGCTACGCGATCGCTTCTCCGAAATCGTAACTTGGGCGCGCGCGTCGATCGGCGCGCGTCACGCAAATTAAACCGGCCACTTACGAGCCGCGTTTTCATCGCTTCCGGCGAACGTCGCGCGCTTTTCAATGGCATTTTTACGCCATTTTTTCCCGGCCGTCACGAAACGACGCTAATCATTTCGCGCGCATTTTTACTCCCGCGCGAGGTAATTGAGTTCCCGGGGTTTTATATATTTTATTCAATGCGTTTTTCCGTTTTACGCCACGTACGTTCTTGAGGATACACTATAAATGTGGGGTAATAACGCACGCAACGAAACTTTGTTGCTGGTATTGCTAATATCGCGCGCCGGCCGCGACCGGCAATTTTGAACTGTAAACTTTTACGGTTTGCGGCGTCTCGATTCGACGCCGATTGGGATTCGATGATGATAGAGAAACAGTTGTAATTTCGCGTGGAAACGGGGGAAATGTCGAATGACGAGCCAGGCGCTTTTGATGGCGAGCTGAAACGAGGTTCGACCGATGGAAATGCTTTGGTGAAAAATGAATACAGGTCTTTGTACGGGAGAAATGCGACGGCAATAGTACAATTTTGATTAAATCGTAATTATTCGTGAGAATGGTTGAGGTTCGAAGTATGATAATAAATTGGATGGAAACTATAAAAGATAATTCGCGGAGAAATGAGCTGGGAAAAGGGATGCGGTTTTCCGAAGGAATTTTTATCTTATTGAACAGTCTTAGAAATATTCGATTTGATTGTGAAAGACTTAACAAAAACTTTTTGTTGAAAAGCACGTTATTTTGTACGAATAGTAACCTTAAATTTCAAATCAAAAGAACGTATAAATGAATGCATAAATCTCTAATAAAACTCCATTTCATTTGATTAGACTAAATTTTTAGGTTAAGATGTTTTTAATAAAAATTGTTTTTTGTACTTTGCATTTATCTATAATCAGTATAACATAATTTTAATACATAATAAAATTAATGAAACTGCCTACTTTAAGACCATAAAATAAATATGTTCATCTTGCATTAAGTTTCTCTCTTCATCAAAATCATCTTCCTTTTTCCTGAAAAAGATCACCTATTTACATTTATTCGAAATATACGAAAAAATGCATTTTGATATTACTTTTTTGCACCAAAGCAAAATCTTTTTACAAATCAGTTAAAAGGAATTTCGCTTAAATTTAAAAGGGTCCTATTCTGACCAAAAATACTTTTCTAGGACAATACCATTTTCCCCTTAAAAACACGAATCCGTTATCTAAAACGAATTCGGACTGCCACCTAATTAAAAGCCGCCAACACGTCGCGCTTAATGATATTAATTATAAACAAAAGCCGTCAAAATAAAGCGAGGAGCCGACCGAAAAAGGCGACAAAAAACCGCGCAAAAAGCGGTTAAAGACAGCGGCTTCGTGCAAACAGACATTCGCCAAATGACTTTATAATCCGTAAATAAATGTATACAGCGTGTTTTTTGGGCGCCATTAACTATTCATTTATTCGAGCGAGAAAAATTGTCTCTGAACCGGCCACTGTCACCGACATTCGACAGCAAGTCGCAAAAATAACTAGCCAATAAAAACGCGCCCCGGCCTGGTTCAAAATGAATTAAATTCATAACATCGGCTCGTACAATTCGAGCGCATTATTTGTGGCGCTGATAAAAAGTTGTTGATTGAACGCGCACGTCTTTCACTACCAGCATGCGATATCACAGCTAACAGACGGACTTCTCGGAATGACCTCACATTACGAATTACGCGCCGCCGTTGGAGAATTATTGCGATATATACACATGTCGAAAAGTTTATATTTGTCGTATGTGGTCGTATGGTCAACATGTATGTAACATGTGCGGAACATGTAGGCAGCATATGTCTATCAAATCATCATTTTCAAGTAGCAATCTTCACGTAATTACTTTCATTTGTAACGTTGAGGTCGAAATGCTTTTTGATGATTCCCAATTAGATTCCTTGACAATTTCGCATTGCCAATTTTTTCGTTGCAATTTCCAGGTAATATGTCACGTCTTCATTCTCGTTATTATCTCCTTTTGCCTTCATCGTCTCAAGTGTACGATGCTCAATTCCCGAGTTAATGATTTTTCAGCTGAAAAAAAGTTATCGCCGACCGTGATTTATAAGTAAATCCCCTTTCTTCGCGATCAATAAATACAGCACGTTTTTGTGGTCTATATTTAAAAAATGACGTACGATAAGTGCGAACACACATGACGCACGCATAACCTATAATGCGCCTTCGCATGCACCCATATCTGCACTCCCAATGCCCAGTCCGAATCCAAGAACGAAAAAACAAACTTTTAATTCCACGACTTTACGATCGCGTTTCCGCTCGCGATAACTCGGCAAGTGAATTACTGTTCGGCAAATACCGGAAATTGTAAGATAATTCCTCTCGCGGGCCCGGCAATTTTCGTTTTATCGCCGCGAGTTCAGGTTTTGTCGAACCGCAGATGTTTCCGTTTTGTCCGAACAATAAATAATCGGCAATCGGGTTCGCCGATTTTTCGACCGTTCTTTTACACCGCCGCAATTAATTTCCGGTCACGAAAATCACTTGGCAGTTTTCTCGGGCGGTCTATCGCGCGACAGGAAATCAATTGAGCGGCTCAAGTTGCCAACGGACTTGGCCGATTTGATAACGAAATTTGTTTTCGCGTTTAATTGAAAGTCGCGATACGATCGGCGCGATTATTTGACTCGCGCCGCGTTTCCGTTACGATCGGTTTACGACGCGCCCCGCGTAAATCGAAATTAATTATGCGATCGGCGTTACGTTTGATGGCACGAATTTGAATTTGATGCGTCCAATAATACGCTTTACGATACAAATTGTAAACGCCCGCGCGCAAACGGCCAATTCCGCCGTGCAATTCCAACTTTCAATCCCGCATTACGGACTTTGCGACACATGTAGTAGCGTTTACGATCGCGCGTTCGTTTGGGCGCCACGAAAATTGTTAATTAAACGGCGATTTTATACGACTGTAAACTTTGCCGCCCGAATCGTTCAATTTTGTCATGCAAATCGCGTTCCCACGAGGCGATCTGCGTGCCGATGAGTGTTTCGCGACGGGAAAGATTTTCGTTGTGGAAAATTCATCGTTGGGGGTTTTTTGGAGTGGAGATTTCCCCCGCATTGTTTATACACCGCTTTGGTACACTGTCAGAAATAAAATTTAATGTAAAAACTGGAAGCTCATTTCATTGTCGTACATTAAAATTAATGTACAAGTACTGGAATTTTCAATATTCCTATATTGATTTATAGAAGAAATAATGAAATTGCATGTGCTTTTACATTCATTTTCATGACACAGTAGTTTTTATGTAGACATTTTTCTCAGTGTATAGCCAAACTGGAAAAAGGAGATTGTTGGTCTAAGAGGCTTAGACTGTACAAAATAGGCTTGAGAAATATAGTTGTGAATTTATTTGTCAATAAAAAAATAAGGTCATTTGTTAGTTAGTTAGTATGAAATTCGAGAGAAATACTGTAAAATACGTAAATGGTATTGGGAGTATCGATTTTAAATTCTGAAGGGTTCAGAATATTCAAACTTTGAACAGTGAAGAGTTCCAATGGAATTATTATATTACTATTTATATAATCAACGACATTTTTCGTTACATTATAGTACATAAGAACCGAGAAAAGAAATAAACGTCTTATTTTTATACAGAATGTTCAGTATATTAAAAGATACCAAATAAAATAAATCAGAAAATTTTGTAAAAGTCTGAAGTTTATTTCACAACCCTAATAAAACTTGCAGTCCAGTACTGGGGCGTTTTTGAGGTTATAAAAAACTTATAAAAAAAGTCTATAAAAATATGATATTTTTAATTCTTTCATTTTTGTGTAAATGGCTTATGTTTTGGATACATTAAAATAACCCTATTAAAAATGAAACATCTACGGCCCATATATGAAATGACAAAATCATATATGCCCATATATGCCCATATACGGCCATATATGGCCGTATATGTT
>JABFPB010005970.1:0-12615 GCA_022817645.1 Ceratoteleas bidentatus | reverse complement strand
ATAAGGGTAGAAAGTAATAAAACACACAAAGAAACCCGAATGTATTTACAAAACTCGAATTATCTCGCGAAATTGATATTTGAATTTTAGAGGTTAGGATTAAGAAGTGTAATGCAATAGGTCGTCGCGAGAGCGCCAAAATCCATTAATTCAGTATAACTCAGTCATAACTCAGTATAGAGGCGCTAGTAGTAAGTTATGCCGGCGTTTTGTTTGATTGGAACTCTAAGCTCCCGAGCTATAGTCGACTGTGACACCCCCCTGGGCGAGGGCCAGGTTTTCCGGGAGGCACGAGTCGTCGGCAAACGGCGCAGAAAGGGGTATGGCGGTTCGGCGCCGGGGGGAAAAGGGTTGCACGACGCTACCTCTAGATGGCGCAGTGTCGCGCGGCCGCGATAAATTCGGTTATGATTCTCGATTTTCGAATAAAATCGAGAATCATCGGAATTTTCCACAAAATAAAAATAAAATGTTTTGCGCGCTCTTTTCGCGCCAATTTCGAAATGAAACGAATTTCTTTCTTTCAGGGACTGATATCATTCAAATTTTTGGGACAATTCTAGTCCCAAAAAAAAAACTTTCGCTACTATTCAAATTTAACAACTTTAGCAATAATAACAACACCAAAATTACCCAACAACAATAAATTTTTATCTCACATAAATATACCTGTGCTTAAGAAAATAATGTGATATTACGTTACTATTCTATATATTACTAATGTACGTATTATTAGCTTTTGCTGCTGCCGTATAAAAGTAAACAAATAATTAAATAAAAATTACTTAAAACGACACAATATCGCTAATGAAGTTACATTAATGCCGAGTTAATGAAACGAAAAGATTAAGGTGGCCGTGCCATTGAATTCGTTACGGTTAATTGATGAAGAAGCAAATAAACGCGGAAGGCATTTTTAAAGTAAGCTTCGATAAATCAGCTAACAAAAATTCAATATAATTTCCCCGAAAAAGTGGAGTTTTTTCCTAAGCGCCTATATTGTCAGCATCATTCGGTTAAGTTGTATCATTCGGTTAACTTTAACTGTCGAATAATTATTGCATAAGTCATTGAGATATCATTGTGAAATTGAGATTGCAATCATTTATGAGCGTTTAGCACGGGGTTCAAATGAGCACCGCTCGTTACTCATTTGGACAGAAATGAGGATAAATGGAAATATCGTTAACTGGTCGTTTGATCTGTTTTAGATTACCATGTTCGATTTAATGCATAAATAAAAGGCACATTTGAGAGAAACAGAATGTGAAAGTAACTCGAGGTGGACATAAAGATTGCAACTTTCATTGTGGTTTAACGGAGATTTTTTCTATATTTACGTACTCCGACAAGTTTCGTTGAAATTGGCGCGGTTATTAGTTGCCGAAATATGCAGGAAAAGCCCCAATAACCCAATTCGTGAGAAACACCTCTTTCATTCCGGCGAGTTTTCCGCCAACGTGAAACTAATCTTCACATTCGCCAACTCCAAAATAACTGTCCCACATTAAGGTGATGTCGTAGCCGATGAGCATGTTTGAATTGGCGGTTTGGCGCGAAAAGTAATGTTTCGTGAATTAAGAATAGCTGACGTTTCGTGCAATAGACTCGCACCTCTTCAGAGCTGTCAATAACAAATTTCCTTTATTTACAATCATAAACAACGCTTTAAGATATAAATCTTTTCCATTACTGACGTTAGTGAGTTCACTTACCCAAATATGTGTTAAGGCCATTCCTTTATTTATTCTTATATCCAACAGTTGTTGTCGTCGAAGTTGGTCAAATTAATAAATAAATAAATAAGAATAAATAGGAATAAATAAGAATAAATTAGAACAATCACAACATAATAAAACGATAGTCAAAAGTAGTTAACGAGGTAACTATTTTATAGAGTTTAAACTGTTATTTCATTTTATTAACAGTCTATGATATAATTCAGCCTAACTATAAAACACTTATAAAAGACAGCATACATAGAAATACGAAATTAAAATAATTATCTACCGATTTAAAAAAAACCTCGTCAATTTCGGAAAAGTTTCGCAAGATGTAAATTGCGGGAGTCTGGGTGTCCGCGGACTTGAAGCCGCGCGTCATCCGGCCATTAAAATGCACGGGGGCCGAAAAAAAGAATTTTTCGTCTAATGTGCCCGATGACACGTTTCTTAGCGGCGCAATTCCGGCTCTTGGCGCAGTCCTTTGCATAGAGATTTACATAGTTTTAAACTAAAGTAATCCAAATTATACTACACCCGTTCTCCATTTTGTCGGACGAATTCGAGTTTCATGTGATGTCTCGGGCTTAGTTTGGTGTTCCGGTGCAGGCCAGATGTTTGCATAGCCTCCGCTAAGGACCCATGTATAAAACATTGTATAAAAGATAATACGCGCCAGTCATCTTTACTTCATAAATAGGCTTATATAAATATATGTGCGCGCCTGTTTACCCGGGCTCATTTGGAATTGTAAATTGCCGCTGCATTCAAACGTATATACCCAACTTCAAAGCCGGATTCCGCGGCATGATGTTTAATAAAATTTGCGCCGCCAGGCAATCCCCGCGGCGTCGTTTTTATTTTAATTGCCGTCGGATTATTCGACGCTGCGTTTTGTCTTGGCGAAAGGTCGCGCGTTTTATCCGCCCGGCCTGGCGGATATTTAAGGCGGCCATAAAAATGAAATACGCTTGACGTCGAACGTTCGTATTTTTCAGTTGTTACAAAGCACTGGTCACGCTGGAGAGCGACGATGCCATCGCCATGAGCAAAGCCCGAGCGAGATTCGAGAGTCTGATTCCATCACGCATAGTGCTCAATCCAAATGAAATACCGTGGAAAACGATCATGTCTAAATACCGGCATTTCAGCCGCGATTGCAAGAATTATCATCTCTACCACAATACGCTGAGCGAACTGCGGTAAGCTTTCGCGACCCGATTCGCAAATATATCCCTTTGCTGTTTCGAGATAAAAATGATACATCCGATACTTTGAATAGTAATGCTTGCTTACTATTAAAAAAGCTCTGCTCTGAAATTGTAATTTTATCAGAGATCTGCTTTTATTTACAAAGATCCCAGAAGGCTGTGCATTTTTAATCGTACTGCACTAATCATGACACATTTTGATCAATCTTTTAGGAGACTTCTTTCGAATCCTGAGAAGGTTCTGCTTTACATGGACGGCAAACCCGAATCGATGGCGTTGCTGCAATTGGCGCACATAGCGACCTCTTGTGACGTTTACAACAATGGAAAGTTAAAGATCATGTACTTAAGGAACAATGAGCTGATTTGTAAGAAAATCGACGAGTTAGTTACACGGTGAGATATTGTGAATTTATCCTTTTTCCCTAGGTTATTTTCTTTCCCTAGATGATTTTGGTTTAAGTAATTGTAAGAAGTTTGTTTGCAGATACAAAGTTGAAGCATTGCCATTTTCGGAGCCAAATGTGGAGGCTGTTTTGTGGCGTTTGGAGTCCGACTCAGACTTCGACGTGATTTTGTTGAGCTCCTTCTCAGACACTGCGGAGATGTTCAGTAAGAAGGTGCACTGTCCGCTGAAGGACTGGTCGGATGAGGACGTGCGACAATTCGCGCAGTCGTTCTGAGCTGGACCTTTTTATAGAGAGAAAACAGAGTCGTAGAAACTGGTAGCTTGGGAGGTAGAGAGGATGTACCGTTTGTTATTCGAAAACATTGTCTAAGAGCAACGTTTCAGAATGATGGGGACATTACGAGAACGAGTTGCCGGGAAGATAAATAAGTTTTATGATTTAATAACTCGAGTGTAGACATTAAAGGAGTCGGTTTTTGAAATGGAGGTGGATCCTCTCGGAACGACAAAGATAGCAACTTCTACGACTCGTTTTCGCGCGACTTTTTAACCGCTAATCAGCTGACCTATTTTTATACCGCCAACTTTACCTTTAATTCGAGATCCTCTCAGGGAATTCTTAAGCCATCTGTACTCGAGTCCCTATTTTTATAACTTTTATACGATCCGGCGCCAGAATCCATACCGTCTTGGATTCGAAATGCGGGATAGTCTTGTCTTTCCCACCAAGTAGTCCTATTTATTGTATCCCTACAGAAAAAAAGTTAGACTGGGACAAGTAAAAATTTATCTAACTCAACTGAAAGTCTATTTACATTTTTATTTATCCCAGACGAACTTTTTTTCTGTTCACTCCGCGTAGCGATGTCGGAATCTCCCTTACCGACCTTGTTGTGCGAATTTTCGTGCCTCGACTTTTATACACCGGAAATCGACTCCTCCCATCAGGCACGGAAAGCCTCGTTCTCCACTAATTTGTAGTAAGTTATTTTTCTACGCTCAACCACGGGATTATCTCCCCGATCACTGTTACCCACTTACCGTAATCGCGACCGCGAAAATCCGAATCCCATCGAACCAATTGTCCCGACATACGTACCGTTCGTGAACCGCCGCGATAAAAGTTGATCCTGGCTCAAGGTCGCCGGCGCGCAATTACTGCAATTATGTCGATCGATTTTATTGTCGCTAATCGCGATATCGGGTTGCGCTCGTGTAAAACAATAATGAACAATAAAACAGGATCCCCAATTACGCCGTTTCGACTGAATCGCAATTACCGTCCAGTAGGGAAACCGACCGAGCCTTGCTATGCCGTCGGAAAAGTCGCGTCTTACTTAAATATATGGGAAAAAGAGACAATTAGATCAAGTTTGAAAATAAAATTGAATTTACTTTGTGAAGGACAACGTTACGTAAAGGATAGTGCTGAAAAAGGATATATAGTTGTATATCAGCATTTACAACTTATTTTAATTTCTTTATTTTTGAAAAGACAGCCCTACTTAATAAAGGTCAAAATAATAAATATAGACATACGGTAGTATATCTATATATTCTAGATAAATGTAAATATCATGAATATAGATATGCATTAGTACATCTACAGTCATGATAGGTGTAGATATCCAAATACATCTTCACTTTGAACTTCAGCCCAGGATCTCCTCCTCTTTCATGATTCCAGCTAGATTTTCCTCGAAATCCAACATTTTAATTCTCCCAATGTATTGCCGGATCGTCGTAACGACGATAAAGACGTAACCGTTCGCGTTGATTAACTTTCAGCTGCCTAATTCGATTAGGTGGAATCTCCTGAAATGGACCGGATCGTCCGGATTGCGGACGGTTCGGTTGGGGCTATCGGATTGGGGATCCGAAAGGGAAAAAATTGGAAAGGTCGTGACGCGCTCTCGGTTTTCCAAAGATAGCGGGGCGAGACAGCGAGTGCCACCCGACAAGCAGCCTGTTGCGTGACCCGAGCGATCAATATCTATGTGGTTGCAACGCCGCGTACCTGCAAGTTTCGTATCTTCGCGACTGACGTGATTTCAGCCCAAGATTTACATCGTCCGAGCTGTTATTAGACGCGTGTACTTTCGGGTAATGGATTCGGCGCGTAACGAAAGCAGGGGCGAAATCAGTTAGGTCGGAATGATCGCTTCCTTTTTCCGGAATGGCGGCGGGCTCGGCCGCGCGACGCGGGTTGTTAGTTTTTATTTTATAGGGAGATTGGGGAGGGAAGGTGTTTGCAATGGACCGAGAGTTCAAGGAAGTTAAGGAAGTCGAAGTTAAGAAATTTCAGGAGGCAAAAATTCGGTTCTTTTTCAGAGTAATGTTTTTGGGAAAATGAGTGTAAGTGCTGATTGTCTCAGAAATGATTTATTAAATACAGTTTTAATGAATTGACTGATTTTTTGTTAAAGAGAAATTATATTTGATTTGAAACAATTCGTTAACGATTAATATTTTAATTACTTAATTAATATCTCGTTGTCAAAGAATCAGTGAATGATATTTAATTTGGTTAAAATGAAGAATAATCTTCAGTTTTTAGAAAAAGTATTCTGAAAATTGAACAAATGTAAGGAATCATTCTAAATACAGTTTTATTGTTTAAAAAAAGTATTATTGTTTTCTTTAATTATAATCCAATTGTTCATTAGTATGAATATCACCCTCCTCATCAGAGATCCAGTCATTTCGCCAAGAGTCCCAAATCCGACCATTTACATCGGATAATGATCCGCGATACTGCGGCGTTAGCAATATGGAATTACCGCCAGATTAACGCATTTGCCGGATCGATTTTTGTTTGTTAATTATCGCTAAATGGGTCGCTTTGTTTACTATGAATATGCAGTTACACCTGGCCACGTTTACGCGATGCACGTCAAATGAACATGAACATTATGGATGTTAATGTCAGATCCTGATGTGTAATTTCATAGGCAACGAGCCCTCCGGCGAGATTTAATTGGACATTTTATCTGTAGTTTAAGCCAAGATTCGCTTCTCATTCAAATCGTGAAAAATGGGAAATCCGAGGTATGTGGTCGTCGCGCAATATTCGTCGGAACAGAAATCGCGCCGCAAAATGTTACACGCAGTCGCGAACTTTGCTGCCCCATTGTGAACCTTCGATCGGGTTTTTCGCATCGCATCTGCCGCGAGTTAGTAAGTTGACGGTCAATGTTGCTTCGGCGAGGTTTGGTTTCGCAAACTAGCCGGTGAAAAGTGGGATTCTAACTGTTCCAAAAGTCTTCGAACCAGAAGATACACCATAGATGTTTCAATTTCTCAAAATCAAACACCAATAAAACACCTTTTTTTAAGTGAAATTGTCCTAATTCTCGCAATATATTAGACAAAATTGTAATTTCCCATCTTTTTAATTTATTTTAATGTACCATGAAATAGATTGTACTTTATCATTTATAAAATTTTCTCCAAGATGAATAAATTTAAATTCTTTTTTTACAGAGGGTATATTATGTTGTTATTACTATATGGTAAAATGTACCATAATTATGGGACACTTGATAAACTATTTTGTTTGAATTTAAGAATGACTAAATGTCGGGTGAAAAGTCGCTCGTTCCAACACTGTCACGAACAAGCGCGTTCGCAATTGGATCACGTCGAACGACACTTTTTTGCGCTGTCGGCAATTATGCGCGACGTGTTTTCTATAATATAATGCAAACGCGTTATTCACAACGGCCGCGTGTCGTCTAATAATGTGTCATCAAAGGGAACGATCCCGTTTCTGCAAATATGCCCCGTGCAAGTAAGCTACAATTATGTGAAATAGTTTCACGTAATTGAGAGAAATGAAATTAGAATTCGGCTTGTGTAAGATTATGTGCGCAATCTTACCGGATTGTACGTGCGCTCGTCTGTTGCGAGAAATGTGCATTATGATTATTAAATTGCGCGCCGACTTTGGCAGCTGAACGTTCGTCTGGCGGAAATCGCGGAAAAACGCAGCCTTTGAATCGGTCAGCTTTTCATGACGTTATATTTTAGCATATAGAACGCGACGGCGGAAGGAAGATGTCTGTTTTACCTAAAAAAAATTGGTTAAAACAGAGAACCATTTCGAGAAGAGAACTATATTAAATTGTATGTTTTCGAGTTGAAAGATTACTTTAATGATTTGTTTCAATTCTGGTTTCATTGAATTAAGGGTGGGATTAAGGCAATTTTAATTTCTACCTTAACAACTTTCGTGTTTTTTCTATTTTAATATATTGATAATATTGCAACATATTATTTTAGGAGAACAGCGTTGTTTTTTGCAAATAGAAAATGTTGTAATTATGCAAATTTGATTGTATTTACGTAATAAAAATAAAAGACACTAAAGTCGGTAAAGTAGAAATCAAAATTGCCTTACTCCTCCCCTTAAAAGCAACTTTTATTTGCCGGATTCGAATCTTTTTCGCCTTTCAATCGATCAAAGAAACGGAAACCGCAACAAGGCGCAATTCCGTGTCTGCAAAATTGATGGAAAGCCCACACGAAAACGCGCGTCATATTTTCCGTCTCATCTACCGCGCGAAGAGCTAATTTCGCGTCTGCGAAAGGTGACTCGTTCATAAATCGTCTCGCGAAATTCGCAACATGACCGAAATGTTGGCGAAATTCGCGCCATTTTGTCCGGCATCGATTTTCCGTTGGCCTCCTAATTGTGCCACTGTTTCTCAGGACTTTCGTCGTGATCCGGCTGGATATCCCCGATCCGGAAATCCGGGACTTCCGGAATCCAAAAAGGACGCGACGTGCGCGCAAATTGACGACCTTAATACATATATTACAGCTGCGCGCGTTACATCAGCACACTTTGGATTTATCCGTTTGAAAATTCAAATCGCTCTATTTGATTAGTGTTCTTGTTGAGCTTACAAGTAGATTTGATTAGAATCAAAATACATCTTACCCGCTGAATCCTAACTTCATTTATACGGGCTCAAGTCGTGTAATCCCGAAGTACGCGCAATTGCACCAATGTAGGTTTGGATCTGTCGTTGGCACTTGACTTTGGACTTCCGATTTTTTCTTTGTACTGACCTATTCATTAGTTTGGAACTCTGATGGATATCAGAGGAACTGACGGTTCTGAGTGTTTTAGCTCAGGAATGAAAAACGATTAAATATGATAGAGTATTTAAGAATAGCATTTCTATTACATTTTTTTAAATTTCTGTGATTGTAAACGATAGAAATATTGTTCAACTAAAATATCGTGATGAATAAAAAAAAAAAAATACCCTGACGAAGATTTGAACTCGGAAAGTTCGAATCAACAGCTTGCACCTTACCGTTTGAGTTAATTTGACTTTTAATCTGATGTTTTTTTACGAAAGTAAATAAAAAATGAGAATTTGGCTGCATACACATTTGTTTAATTAATAAAAGCAATTCTTACTCTTGATTTGCAACTCATTCGAAAAAAAACTGATTCGTTCTGAATTGTTCTATTATTTTCTATCTTTTTTTATTTACTGCGGGTGTTTTTCAAAATTCGAAAAAGATTATTACTTTTTATCAAAAACACTTGGAAACATAAAAGTGAAATGGTTTCGGTTTTTTGCGGAATTGCTGAAAATCCGTTGTTTCTGTTACCGAAAATGCAAAATAAACCTTCATTTCGTGCAATCTGCTTTTAGATGAAAAATCGACCGCCACGAACGTGTGTATTAACGCCATTTCAGATTCAGATACAGCTGGATGATGAAGACAATTTCCGATTCACCGCGACGGCTGATTCGTAAGTTGATTATTCTAGCTGCAAATAATTCTCGTTACCACAAGACGTTTGTCATTGCGAGTAAACTGTTGCCTTACGTCCGCCGCGTTCGATGGCCTCCTTTCAATAAGCGCGCGGCTTTTCAATAAAACCAAGAAATAATCCCGCGATAAGGATCGACTTTGCATTTATACATAGATAGCACGTAATGGATTTCAGTAATGTCTATTATCGCGACGAAAATCTGCTACGCGCGGCGAAAAATTGCAGAAAAACCCGGCCCGCTTGAATTGCAAATCTTTTTTATATCTGTTAATGACGCTGGGATACCGTCGAAGCGACTTGACATTTTCGGCAGAGTGGCTACTTTTATTTTAAATTTCACGAAATCATTTAGTGAAATTGTCTATTGAATAATTTGAGGTTGGGACGAATGGTGCGACGGTTTTTGGAGTTAAAGATACATGTTTTTTTATTGGAAAAGTGGGAGATGTGAAGGAAAGCCAGATTTAATTTGTGAAAATATATTAGTTACAGTGTAATATTATAGTAGTAAACGCATAAAGTTAATAGAACATAAATCTTATCACTTTAAAGTCTGAAAGTAAGTTTAACTTTTGGATCGGCTGACAAAGATGGAGTTATGTTGTTTGTGTAAGTTAGAGAGAAGACAGAAATAATCAGGTAACATTTCGTGGTGCTAGGAGTTTAAGGTGTTAAGATTAATTGCAGAATTTAGGTATTTCCACATAAGTTTAGGGAAAAATCGTTGACGTAGGAGAGTACTAATATGTTGTGTACAAATTTAGATTCGGTGTATGAATGAATCTATGCAATTTTGAGTTTAGATTAATTATCAAAAAGATTATTATATCACGAAAACAGTCAATTTATTATATACATTGTTTTGTAATTTATGAACATTCTTAGGAAATAAAAAGATTTATTACACATTTCGATTAATAATTTATTTATCACCCAATCAATACAGTTTTTGGTTTGGAATACAAAAATATATCCTAAAATAAATTAACTTTTTTTATTCAGTTTACCGAACAATTGTGTCTCACCGTGAAGATTATGCAAAACTGACGAAAAACGACGTTTCACTTAGAGTAAATGAAAATTATAACTGAATAAGGAATGAACGAGTTTCGATTAAACAAGTTTGAAAGCTTTAGTACTACGCGAGATGCGTCTAATACAATAGGCAACGTAAATTTGTCTTGCGCGTTCCGTGGCGTTAAAAAGCTGTTGCTTCCGTAACGCCGAATTTGAGTGTTTGTTCTGAGGAGAACGCGCGATTTTGTTGACTAAGAAAGGCGCCTATTTCTCGCGGATTTCCAACTTCTTAATTTATAAACACACATTTCTTTATTACATGTGCAAACATCTTATTTGGGGAGACTGTTTCAATTTTGGACGTAATGAACACCGTTGAAGTATTTTCATAAAAGTTTATATTTAATGAAAATAATGTGACAAATAATGAGGCTGCGAACAACTCTCCCCGTAATTATTTTAGTAATAATTATTAAATTAAACGAAGACAATTATTGTCTTCATTTAATTGAGAAAATTTAATTTAATATCGTATCTTAAGATTGCGTTTTATGTGAAATGCATGTAATGACTATGACATTATATCTGTCTTTGTTGCATAACATTAAATAAATAAACTTTCTCATTATTTTCCTACTAATTTTTTATGTACTTGCATAGCATGTAATCAATGGAATTTCAATAAAATTAATTTGTTTTATTACTTTTTCATTACGATTAATATATCAATAATGCACTGACTTCAAACATATTAAATGTTCTTTGTTCACACTCAAATCTCTAAAGCAATTTTGTAAATGTACATCTTATTAAATGTTTGATAATGCAAACACCAAAACATTCAGCTATTATGAGGTAGTATTCAATTTGCCTTATATAGCGGAAGTTAAATTTCCATTCTCGGTTAAACCTTGATTAAAGTAAACCTTACTAATATTTCCAATGTTGACTTTATTTAGTAAGTGTTCTGTTTCCTCATTTTTCGCGAATTATCGTTAAATCTATAATTCATTGTTTTTTTACAATTCAAAGCTTTCACCGTAACGTTACCTAAAATCTAAATCAGTGGTTCATTACGAAAGGATGTTAAAATAATGATTTTCATTTATTTCGTTAAATAACATGTCACTAAAATTGTTAATTCCTACCAGCATAATTCGGATGACCTAATTGTGAAATTTAAACTATTCCCACCAAATCTTTAACAAAATGTATTTAATCTGTGTTTTTTTATTACATTACAATAATACAATATTTTACCTAATACATTTTCTCAAACTGACGTTCTTAATTACAATTCGCCCTAATTTTTCATCCAACCTCGCCTTCTAATTACTTCCGCAGTCTAACTCATCTAAACTCTTCCTTTTCTCTTTCCAAATTTCCATTATTATAATCACAAAACAAGTTTCTCTGACGTTTAAATCAGTTAACTTTCCTCTAATTGTTTATACCTGCAAAATTCACATTCCTTCCAAAATGTTCTTCGCCCGTTTCAATTTAATTTACAAAAAAATTCTGCCCGGAAAGGATCTCGCTGGTCGCTTCGAAACACTTTTTTCCACCGCGTCCTCCCCTGCAGGAGCTGGATATGGAAGCTGCCAGCAGGTGGCAGGTTCGCTGCGTATCGATTTCTTACAAATCCAGCTGGGTTTGTGCTCCGGATCCCTATATTCAACAATCTTCGTGTATCGCAAGTAGCGAAATGCATGCGCGAGCCAATTTTTTTTCCACCCACGTCACACCTTCGGCCCAACCGGAAGTCACGCGTGACCGCGTTTTTATGAAAAATCCCGCGGAGCAACAAGTCCCTCTCGCGGAATAATGCGCCGGAAGAAGAGTTCGAAAAAATACGAAAAAAGCACCTATGCGAGAAAGTGCACTGCCAATTGGATACGCATATTTTAATTGGACGTTCCACCAGCTCTAACAGCGGAAGAACGCAAATGGTTTGCGTTTCGCAGGCGAAATTATGCGAGGGAAAATGAACAATTATGTCCCAAAGATGTTTCCTGTCGCGGGAAACATTTTTTATTATCGCAATAAAACCATCTTTTCATTTTCCCTTTATATTTTATTGTAAACTTAAAACAATTGACGTTTTCTAAACGTTTTCTTTTAGTAAACTTCCAGACTAACGTATACTATATGTAACAAGAAACTTTTACTAAATGTTCCTTTTCTGTAACCTTTTCTGAACCGTTTTATGTACCATAACCTTTTTCTCGTTCAAAGTTTTTTATACCTCATTTAGCCTTTTAGCCCTATTAAAAACGTCATATTGAAACATACAGAAACATATTGGAATATTTGCGGGAATGTTACGTATCAAAACATACAAAGACACATTTAACCGTATTCATTTTTGCGTATTATTTTTATGCGAAAGGTATATATTTCAGGCCGGGTATTGTCACCGTTTTTACATACAAATTACGTTTAAACGAAATCGGCGTTAAA
>JABFPB010005969.1:0-12622 GCA_022817645.1 Ceratoteleas bidentatus | reverse complement strand
TATGTTTTGATACGTAACATTCCCGCAAATATTCCAATATGTTTCTGTATGTTTCAATATGACGTTTTTAATAGGGAAACTTTATTCTCCGTGCAATGTCAGAGTGTCTCTGTAGTTATTGTATACAGTACAGAGTACACATGGTGTTTTTATAGAAAATGTACACTTTGTGTATATTTCTCTTTTCTTGTCTCGTAGATATTTGTACATTGTCGAATTAATTGAAAATAATTCGACTTCCTCAGAATATCACTGACCTGTTTTCTTTTAGATCATCTAAAATTGCAGAGCATTAGATATCGATTAGCTAAAAAATTAATTTCACTTAATCTTTAACGTCATGTCTTTATACTTGAAACTACCATGACTTCATGTATTCTAATTAACACTCGATGGTAAAGGTACACTTTTTTTTTAGCAATAACTTAGATTCTTTATTATTTCTCTTACTTTTTATTAAACCCTTACTTTCAAAATATATCTTACCTAAAAGCCATGTCAAATTCATTTTCATTTTGATGTTGCTTTTCGGTTTCCAACTAACCCTGCAAATTTCTTGAGTTAACATCATCTTCATAAAGACTGTTACACTGATTTTCCGCGAAACTTTAGTTTTCTCCACTAGAGTCATTTTTATATTAAAAATTGATGTTTCTTCATCAACTCGAACAAAAAATTATTTGTTAAATCTTATGTAATTATTTTTAGTGGCGAAGCGATATAATACTAATAATTAAAGATATTTTTTAACAGAATAAATAGATTATGCTGAAAAAAACTAATTATCATAACATAATTTCTGACGTCTACTCTTACGTGGTCACTGATATTGAAATATTGTAACGGATTGATTCAAATAAATGTAACTCCCCACTAAAATGTTAATTTTACTGTAATCAATAAATTAAATTTAAATAATTTTTTATCGTTTAATGGTATCTATTTCGTTAATTAACATTTTTAATCAAGAATTAAAAATATTAATTATCCAATTAAACAATAATTAAAATAAGTCGAATTAAAACTTGAATTATTTGAAAAATAATTTTTATTAATTAAATTTAAATTAAATAGTTAAACGGACCGTTATGGAATGCACATCGCAGTGGCCAGTGTCACAATTCAAGACATCCACCTTAAACATATATAATCATAATACTCCACCTAAACTAAAAGAAAAATAACTGTCCCAAAATTGGCTCAAACTCAACAAAATTCTTTAGTAACTTAAAATTCGCCTGCTTCGGCTAAACAATTTCCTTCTCGTTTTTGAATGCCTCTCTAATTCCAACTTTTCCTATAAAATGTTTATAATCCCGCACTAAAATTTCGTAAACTTTGTGCCCTGCCAAGCGTTCTAATTGGCCATGCAAATGCTGTAATTGAGCAACATCAAACAGCGCGCTTTCTCGGGCCAAATTTTTGCGGTGCACCGTGTGCATGCATACTGCATGTGACGCGCGAACATAGCGACAAAAGCCGCGGCTGAACAGCCGCCTGACCGCCGCGGTCGTTAATTTTTGATCCGGACACGTCTTTCACGCGTCTGAATTAATGCGGTCGGGCGCGACGTCTGACAAGTCACGGGAGATGCAATTGTTGCGCTATTCGCAAAAGTAATTCCGCATTTCCGGAACGCGCCGAGCGCCCCGCGCGTCTTAATTATTCAGCGCAAATTTATTTGCTGCGCTGTCGGCCGATGGCCGCGTGATATGCGGAATTTGTTTTGGATTATGAGGAACGCCGGAGCGACGGTTTAGCGTTTTGGTAGGCAATTTGGCGCAGACTTTACGCGCCGCGGCGAGTACAATTTCGCGGGCTCGCTTTATCGTAATTTTACGGTTAAGGGAGAACAATTTATTTTTATTGCGTTGTAAGATATATTAGAATGGCATTGTGGTTCGGGGCGGATGTATTTGGGATAGTGCAACGAAGCAATTTTTCGTCCGAACAAAGGAACCCAGGCGAGATTTCGGCTGATGAATAAAAGTGGTCGCGAATCGGCGCGAGACGCCGATATTATTGAGATGAATGTGATTATTCTTGGGTGCATGAAGAAGTTGAGATTTTGCAGACGGAAAAATACATAGTTGAATCAACTGATATGTTTGATTAAGGGTGTTCATTTGTCAAATCGAAAATGCAGAGAACTGCATTTGTTTCAGATGTAGACTCATTTATTTTAGAGTTTGTTATCGTTCAAAAGTTAAAATTAACTTTAGATAATGGATCAAAAGCATAGTTTTATGCAAAGAAAAAAGATCAACCGAATATTTAGTTAATTTTCACAAAATCTGGTTGCTTGAATAAAATATTTTGGTGAGAGTAGTCTAATTCACAAAACGCGTTGTGGAAGTTAAGACTTTTTAAAACACTTTCAAATTTGTAAGCTTGTTACGGCAAAATGGCTGCTTGCCACCACTTGACTTTGCCGGGAGATATTTATCGTTCGAACTAAAAAGTGGATAGCTGTTGATACATATTAAAGCGACCTCTTTGCGTTTTACTTTGAATTTGTTCCAAGCGCGGAAGCGAAGTTTACCTGCAGTCTATGTAAATCGCGTACGTGAGATCTCTTTCGCAAAGTTGGCGCCAAATGAAACGCGGATCACTTCTAAGTGAGATCGATGCGCGGCTTTATGTCATTAATAAATGAACGACTGATAAAACACATTACGGATTTTTGCCGCATGGCGGCGTTATCGAAAATCGCGTCTAAATTGTTTTTCCAACATTATGAAAACACATGCTGCTGTTCCAAATATTGTATTCAACTAATATAACGCGCAGTTGTAATTAGCACAAATATAATAGACCTTTACCAGGTAGCCCCAGCGTTTTCCGTACATGAATAATGTGCGTCAACGAAATTCAGAAATATTACATTTGAGTTCATTAGCAAACTGGTTGTGTTGTATATTGCTACTACTTTTAATCAATTCAACTTCATTGTTTCAAATAATTTACGTATAACGCATTATATCATGTTATTGCGCATGTATGTTATAATCAAGCAAATTTAATGCAATCCCCAGCGAAATGAGTTTAAAAGGAAAAAATTGAATTGTGTTTGCAAATGTTTCAGTAGGCAGAGTAATATGCATCTTAGTTTAGAATGTAGGATGTGTTTAGGATGAATCGTCTGTATTTTTTAGAGTCAATGCAATTATTTTGGAGGAATACTAAAATTTGAGTAGAATATTATTCTTCTGCATTATTAATGGAATTTGAATATGTAGAATCGAAATCGATGTGATTTTAGATTTGGGTGAAGAATTTCGATTGAACTGTCGAACGAGATGTATTTCTACTAGTTGAAATGCAAACATGCAACGGTGTCTTGTCACGATGAAAATAATTTTGATATGAAATAACGTGCAGGAACTGCAGACTAATTTAATCGAAGGAGATTGCCGTTCCGAAAAACATGGGCTTTATTTCTTAATGTAGATAGATAAAAATGAACAGAGGAAATGAAACATTTCAATTTTGGTTACCGGTATATGATAAAGGAAATATTTCGTTTCGTGAAAAAAAATTGGTGAAAGGAAAAAAAGGACTCAGATAATCTGTACTAGAATTGATAGTATTTCTGTATTCCTGTGGGGAAAATAACTGATGTGATTTATACTATTCTGCTTCGGTGTTAAGTTTATGTTAAATTATACAATTTCGAGTTTCTGCAATTTTAAATATTGAAACAGATTCACCATAGTATATCAAATTCCATTATTCCATTAAATATAAGTACAGTCTTTGCCTTTTTTATTTAATTTTTTTTAATTATTTGTACGTTTCTTATACAAAATAAAATAAACTAAAATTAAACTAGCATTCGACAAACCAGCACTGTCGAAACTCAAATTAATGAACAACCCATCTGAGCACACATTGACCTCACTTTCAATGTTTCAACGTCACAATATTTATAATGCATTCATTTACCGTCTGCCCTCAGACATGCAAATTGATTGTTTTTAAAACTCGCCGTGAAAATTGTAAAGCTCCGTAAAAAATCGCGATTGCACGAGATAGGCGTAACTACCTGCAGCTGCAGACGTGTCGTGATTTTTTCAATTAAGAGATAAATATGCTGTCTGCGCTGCAAAAATAGTCTACCCATTATACCTACCCTTCCATTAATCATTCCTCAAAGACTGATAAAATTTAATCCCCCATTTCCCCGCACCCGCATTAATTAGCTCGAAGCCAAATTTAAATAGCTCAAGTTGAAAACAAGCTATATCATAGATCCTATACCTCCTCCTGCTCTCTTTTTCGCAGCTCCTCCCGTTTTTCTTCTTCTCCGATCGAATCGCGATTAAATATTTTCATTAACGTTCCGAATGCAGCGCAAACATTGACCGGCGTAATTCCTGCAATTCGTACCGGTTGGCCAAGATGCATAACATTTTCGTGCAAACGACAATCTTATTTATAGAACCAGTTGAAAAATGCGCAAAAAGTCGGCGCGGCGCGCGCCTCGTCTTTTTGCGCGCACTAAGATCCCGTGTTATAGAAAATTGATGCAGTGCGTTGCGTCGAACGCGAATATTATACAGCAGCGCCGGTAATTAATGATTCCCTTCGGGAGCGAGTGGCCGGTTGATTCCTTTTTCCGAGTCGACGTCGCGCTCTCCTGGTAGAATTCAGCCTCGGTTCACCTGCGCTGAAACCCGACGCCGACAACAAAAATCGGAAAACAGGTTACGCCACCCCTGCCACTCGGTCCGGCACATTCGCCGCCGGATAACGCGCGCAAAAATGACCGCCATTGTCGCGCAACCACAATCACCGGCTGTTTTCGCGAAATCGGCCGAGGTGCCCGCGGCGGTGCCTGGCTAATTACGAATCGATGGTAATTTCGATGGCACGAGCAAACAGCGCCGCAACATGAATTATGCAAACGCCCGCAGATCGGCCGATTATTTGTCTTCGCGAAGACACCGCGGGCATTTTTCTGCTGCGCGTTTTTCGACGTCAGGCTCCACCGAGCAGACGCTGGTCGGCATCGAAATGATTCCATTAGGCGCGTTGACGAAAAGTTGGCGCGAGCGCGTCGAATTTGTTTCACGGACACGCGCGAGTAAAAAACGGATCGAATCGGCCTTGGGAATTGAATTTCACAGTTGCGGACAAGTTTGAGTCCGCAAAAACGGAGTGGCGGAAAGTAAGGGGAATGGGGAAAAAGTGTTGAATGGGGGAGGGTGATGAGTTTCGGAAGAAAGTGGCACGTGGACTTAGCGTTGCGTGCGATGAGGCGAAATTTTATAAGCGGCGATAACTGAGGTGGCGGAGTGGGTCGAGTGATTAAACGCGGCTATTAATTATTGGGCAGTCGTTCGAGTTTGTTTGGTCGGCAATTAACATCGGATATATATCATTTTGGGACTAGTTTTGCGCTTTGCGGCGATACGCGTGTATTGGATATGTTTTGCGGGCGACGGTGTTTCGATGCGTGTAAGTTTACAGGCTGAAATCAATGGATGCGAGATTGGCGAGTCAACATTTATTAATCTCGGGGTAATACATTGATTAACGGCGTAATTATCGAGCGAAATCTTCGTCGACGAGATTGCGTTTTTCGGTGCGCTCAGAATTGATTCAACGTTTGGCGAACCGACAAAGAACTTTTATTGTAGTTTTTTATAGCAGAACCATTTGGCTTGTAAGACGCTCGGTTTATTCGACGTTAAAGAGGAAACTGAAAAATTGTAACGGGAAAAGGAAATTTAATGTAAAAGTTCGGAAAAGGTTGTTTCGACTTTGGCAGACGTGTTACTAAATTTGTATAAATACGTCTGGAATACGTCGAGATGTAATAAAATGTAATCAATCTATAATGGAGTGATGTAATAAGTGAATGTGTCATAATTTGTAACAGAAAAAGGAGAAAAGTTGAATGAATTGTTAAGTGCCATAACTTGAATAAATCTTCAATATACTGAATGGAGGTTTGGCAAATTAAAGTTCAAACTTTGGCCTCGATATTAGCAAAGTTTAAGCCAAATCGATGACCACGTATTTTAGACAATAAAGTAGTGATCACCGCTTATAAGCCGAACTTGTCCCATACGACCCCAAACAGGGTCGTCTCGTTCCCATTCAGAATCCGAACGACCTTCTGTAGGAAAGTTCAACTTACGTACTGCAAAACATTTTTTTAACATGCGGGGAATAAAAATGCCTCTGTGTATTATAAAAGAACAACTTAAATATGGATGTACTTGTGCGTTTCTCAGGAACTTTTAACACTTATGTCTCGTTCTTAATATTGGATAACTGCAAATTTTGTTTTTTTTTTATATTTTGGGATTTTTAAATGTACGATTTAAATTCAGTTTGATTCAAGTGTTTGTTTGTCTAATTTATAATTCGACTAAAGATTCTCCACCGAATTTCCGAAAAGATTTGATAAGTAAATCCTGAAACAACGGGTAATAATAAAATGACATGATTTCTTTGCATCGTCATATGCATTGATGTCGTCCAGCTTATTTTCTTCTATTCATTCGATCTCTTCATATTCTGTTGATTACTTGAATTTTCCGTTGAGAGATTGTGTAAAGTGAAAATTATTGTTTTGATTGATTTCACATTACAACGATATGCTCTAATATAATCGAACCTAACATATTAGTTTTGTGACGAATTTGCTCTAACATATTGGATTATGATTTATTTGAATGCAATACAGATTAGACTGAATAACTGAATATATGCTATTATTAATTCCATTTTCAAAGACTACAATTGTTGCGCCCAAAGAATAGTCCGTTCAAAGTTCTCTTTTTATCATAATAGCAAATAAGTGTTTCTGAATGTAGATGGGAAAATATTTTTCCCGCGAAGATATCCATTGTACCAAAACCACTCAACAAATGAAGAAATTGCCCTCTAATTATGATCACAATGAGCAGTAAAAAACGTAACTCAATTCCATACGTGTTTTGAAAATCGAATCAAGCTAAATCGACAATCAGCCGATCGTTCGCTACTCGGCATTTTCATACAGAAACCGTATAATAAGGCTTGCTCCCGACTAAATGACTCGATACAAGACCCTCAGTCCAAATAGCCGACGTTATGCCATTTTCTCTATCTTGGGATCGTCCGCGCTATTATTGCTTGGTCAGATTACACGAGATCTAATAAACAGCGATCTTCTGCTGTCAGTTGCAGAATCATTCATGTACAAAAGTACGTATCTCTTCGCGTCGCAATAATCCAGTAGTAATGCAACTGACGAGCATTGTGAAACGCGGTGTTTAACCCCGAATTCCCAATCTTCTATCATGTCAAATTCATAATATGTTGGACTTCCTTTTATGCTACTTTTTGTATTTTATCCAAGCTTTTGTTGGACAATTTGTAGAAAATAATGTGACTAGAGCTAATAAAGTAACGAGGAAAATTCATTTCATCCATAGTTGTATGAGTACTTGAGCAATAAAAAAAAATGTCTGTGTGAAAATTCATTTTCAGACGAAAACAGTTTGGCTTGTATTTTAAATGGAAAAGTGTTTTTTAGTGTTAAAAATTAGTGTTAAATTGACTGGAACCTTTAAATCTTAATGCACTTTCGAATGTTTAATTTTTAACATACGGAAACATTTTTAATTTTTAACGTAGTGAAAAATAGATAAAACAACTGTATTAATCACCAATAACAAAATCAATTGAAAAAACAAAGCTTACATTTAATGTTACATTACCCAAATGTTACAACGTTCGGTTCACCTAAAGTGATATGTCATTGTAGTTTATGGGGATCCAATATAGAACATCCGGCAAGTAATGGCATTTGTATTAAGATTGTTCATTTATGTTAGCATATTCATGATTAATGGTGAATAATAATCAGTCGAATATTGAATAATTATTCATCATTATTAGCACTAGTTTTTCATATATGAGAATAGCCATGCTTGGCTTTATCGTAATTACGTTTATAGTATTTTCGATTGTTGAAATTGCCTTATTCTTGCAACTCATCTGCCACTGTTCAACTGACAGATACAAATTTGTTTTATTAGTTGAAAAATTGTATTCAACAATTTTTTTAATCGACACTGCAACCTTTCGAGGTATGAAGTTACAGAAGTTCACTCCATTTTGTAAATGAAATTACATCGTTTTCATGATATATATTCTAAAGTAGTATCCAAACGATGTAATTATGATGTGAAAGTATAAAACTTTGTACAATGTCTAACATATTAATAACTGAAGCCACTTCTTCTACGCATATTATTTCGCAGTTGCAAAAATTAGAACAGAAGAACTTGATTAATTATCAATGCTAATTAAATTCACCTATAATTGAATCTAGCATCATAGTCGTAATCAATATATAACCCTGTCATCAGTCGTCAGAAATTATCCATTATTACCGAGGATGTTAATTTAGATACATTTATGAGTAAAAATAGAGAGAGGTTAGTGTTACCGCAAATTCAGTTGTAATTGTGATAAATCTATACTAGTGCATTAAGCATTTTGGACGATGGGTATTATTATAGATATGTTATATGCAATATATAATAATTTAAATGTAATTTACAACAAAAATAAAACTATGTTAATTTTACACTCAGTTGTACTATTGTGTCAAATATTGTTTGACCTATTTCTTACTTTGCTAGCGTGAATATAGAAACGACACTTGAGAATGAGAAAATGAAAGTTGAATAAGAGTGGTAAATTAATTTCAAGATATTAATATTAATTTATACGTATCGACTTCGCCTGTTCCGATAGCAAAGCGGTCCCTTCTTTGAGAACTTAATATTGATTTTCAGGTTTGTTGTCGCGAATTACTGGTTAACTCTGAATTCATGAAATCGAGACTTTACTTCCGAACTTCAGAGAAAGTCCATTATCTTTTGTTATAACGAATGATTATTTATACGTTTTAATCTATTTTTAATATAAAAACAAAGGCTTGGACCAATATCAATGTAAATTTACGAGGAAGGAAACGTGAAAGGATTTTCAGGAAGAATAAGGCATTTTTATTCTGAGGTACTTAGAATTTATTTTCATTAAATAATCATTACAAGATAATATACAAAAGAAACGTCAGATAATGTAAAAATAGTTCACGTGTGAAGAAATGAAGACATTACAGTAAAATGTTTAACATTTTGGACCCCATCGTCTATTTCGATTGATTCCACGAAAATGTCGTTAGGTTTTCTACAGAATGTGACACAATAATTATCACCTGTCAAAAGTGCTCTTAAATCCTTTTTAATCAGGTATATTAATCGAGACCATCATTTGTAACGCGTGTGAAAATGTCGCATAGAATAACACTACCGGGTGATATTTCGATTAAGTAGTTTTAAGAATAAGGTCTGAACTATTTCTAAGCTTTTTTCTTTGGTTTTTTCTTACGACACAAATACATGCAGACATGTTAGAACCGAGGATTAGAGTCGTAGCGCATGTATATTTTTTCACGGGTAGCAACTTTAGTTGTCATGACTGTGCGCATTTATTCGACACCGTAGGAATATAAATGACGCATTCCATTTTGAATTAATAAACGTTCAGCGCTCATATTTTGTACATGGTAGTTTCCTTCAAAGTATTATGCAAATACAGATACTTATAGTTTTTTTCAGTCGATCATTTTTTTCTCCGTACTTTTCGTGCGCCGGAGCAGTGATTATAAAAGAGAAGACGCGTTACGCAATGAAATTCGATCGAAGATTACCGACATTCAAGAATGGCTTTTTTCATTGTCCGCACGTCAGACGTAACAAAATGGGCCTTTAAAGAGTTGTAATAAATTAATAGCGCCACGTTACATTCCGTTGTTTGAAGCTGCGAATTGTGTTCGTATGCTAATGTTTCAAAAGGAACAAGCGTGGAGAATGGTGTGCAAGTAGATGTCTCTATTTAACAACACCGAGAAAGCAGTGTTATTTTTCTCCTTTGCGTTACAGTAACAAAAATATACCAAGAAATATCTTTTCTTACTCCTCTTAAAAAAAACATTATTTATAACCTTCAACCAAATTCTTTGTTAAAAGCTATATCAACCCGGGATTTTATCCGAACAGAACATCTCCCGAAGATTCCCCCTACTCCGGAGAATCTCCGTAAATTCACAGACATTTCTCCGAAGATTCTCCGGAGAATCTTTGGACATGGGGAGATGTTCCGTTAGGGTAGATTTGATTTCATAAAAGAACAACGCCTCCATTCAATTATCCGCAAGAAACTGAGAAACGCAAGCAGAAAACCCTCGATTGCGGAAAAATGGTCCGAAGTGTTCAATGGCTTTCAATCCGTTCACATAGTCGCGCTACTGAGTAGGAGTAAATTCAGCCGGGTGCATTTAGGCGCGCTCGCAATTCGAGTGTAATTGTGCATCATCCACGTAGGATTCCATTAAAGGACGTGGGCGATGTCGGCAGAAATAGTGGTTCGTGCGTGGCGTGTATGTCCCCCGTAACGCGTGTATGGCGTGTTGCTGCGGAACTGCATGCACATTTCATGCAGTTCCCTAGCAGATCGCTGCAGACTGCGTGACGCTAGACATACCAGGAGGGCGTGGCAAACGTTCGCCGTACGATAAGACTAAAGCCGTGCTCTTTTGCACCGTCGCTGCTGCTGCTGCTGCTGCCGGCATCGCATGAGCGATATCGTAATGCGGCTAACAAACCTGCTCTAAGGCCGTGTAAACAAGTTACCGGCCCCGCTCGGACCGTCGCGTCGAATTTCGTGATCAACATCGCGCGACGTATCGGACCCGAGCGACGCCCTCTGTCAATATTTGTAATCATGTGCGTGCAGAGGCACCCCGTTATCGTCATTATTTCATGATTACAGGTGCGCGAAAATGTTGGATTTGTCGCGGGACTTTAGTGCGACGAGAAACGCAATTTCGCGCTTGTTTGATTCTTAGTCAAACACTTCCATATTTGTTTCGTGCGGACGCGATTTTATTTGAGCAATTATCGCGTTTAATTGGAGAGGGAAAGGCGACTGGGTGCGTTGCGGAGCGCAATTTTTTGTTTTTTGCAGTGCAGTTGAGTTCGGTATTTTATTTGTAAGATAAATGTTGGGTGTTTGTGGGGGAAACCGCAAGTAAAGTGGAAAAAGTAGGGTTTGTTGGAACACGTTTAGGGGTCAATGAAATAACTGATCACTGAGGTGTTTTTGTCTTTTATTGTTAAATGGCGCTTTATCATTATTTTCGGTGGTGTCAGTGCAGAATTCCGATATCTGTGAGAGAGAAAAAAACAATGTCATCAGAAAATTGAACGTTTTCTATCGGCAATATTTTTTTTTTATTTTAAGATTGTGTACATTTTCAGTTTACAAAGAAAAATTTTTTGTTTATGCATTTTTCAAACTTATTTTTTTAGGTCAAAAACTTTCGTTGATAATAAAATGTTTATTGGAAATAAAACTGCCTGCAATTTCAATCATTATTGATCCGTATGAATAACACCATTTATTCAACTGACGCCAGAGTTCGTTTATAAAAAATATGAAATTGTGCTGCGGAAGATAAATAAAATGAAAAAGTGCGACGTCGATCCCTTGTTTCGTTTCCTCGTAAAAGATTCATCAAAATTCATCAAAAATTCAAATTGTCTCAGTTTTCTTAAGATTTGATTTTTACGGTACATTTTGTGATATTTTATATGTTGAGTAAATTGGAATGACGTTTGGATAATAGCATTTATTAGGTAAAGGTGCTAAGGTTTATAATAATCTTTAGAGAAGGATAAAAATGCTGAAGTAAGTGGGTTTCTAACTTATCACGTGATTATACTTACAGGTTACGAAAGCAAACAATGTCTGACAAGCTTCGCCAACGTTACGCGCAATCAAAACATAACGACGTGGTCCTTTATTTTATGAACGATAAAATGATTCAACATTGCAAAATGCGGTACTTACGCCATTCAATGTTGTTTTAGGTTATCATTTAGTGTTGTTTTTTGCTGTTATGCAAATATAATAGAGTCGATTGGTGTTGACAATAAAAGAGTCTGAGAGTGTTATTTATGGCTTAATAATAGTTTGAACTTTCAAATGAAATTTAAAATGTCACTTGTACCGCCCCTTAAATAGAATATTCATATATTTAGAGTTATATAATAACCACTTACAACTTAATTTGAAATATGACACAAAAAATACTAAATCTATTATACCATATACATGCGGGAAATATTCCCGCAACAGTCACTCCCTGGTTTAAAAGACCTAGAGTTTCGGCCTGAAAAATAGGTGCAACTGGAAATTCGTATTCCAAATGTGGAATATCACTTTCGGACATAGAGTTTCGGCCTTAAATTGTTCAATTTAAAATCGAAACGCCACGAAATTCCACGTTTAGAATACGAATTTCCGATTGCACTTATTTTTCAAGTCGAAGTTTTAGGTTTTTTATATGACGGCTGTTATTCCTTCTTTTCAAAAACCAGATTGTCCCCAAATTGGCCTATAATTGCCCAAAGTAGATCAATAATTGGTTCTTTTTTGTCCAATTTGTCCAATCAATCTCATATTTGGTTCCCTGCACTGAGAAAACTAAGTGGTAAAAGTTACCACTTTAGTTGTACGAAATACCACTATATTGGTACGAAATACAATT
>JABFPB010005968.1:0-12622 GCA_022817645.1 Ceratoteleas bidentatus | reverse complement strand
AAACATTTCTTCCCGTTTTGTGTTTTATTTTAAAACACGTTTAAAACACCTTTAAAACAGCAGTTTTTGCCGTGTACCGATGGTATACCTGCGGGCTGGATATCGACCTGGTGCATGTCCAGGTCAATACTGGTAGCGAAACGACGCCCGCTCCAGTAATTTTTTAAGTCACTGCATTTAGGGGAACCTCGCAGTCATGATATATGATGCTTAGAGGATGATGGTTGACCTGGTCCAGGTCAACCCTGACGACGAAACGAATTCCGCTATAGGAATTTTTCCTGTCATCGCGCTTAGGGGAATCTCGCAATCATAATATACGATGCTTAGGCGATGGTGGTTGAACTTGTGCATGACCAGGTCGACCCTGCTAGCAAAACGACACCCGCTACAGGAACTTTTCATGTCACTGCGCCCAGGGGATTCTCGCAAGCATATTATGTTATGCATACAGGGTGGTGGTTGACCTGGTGCATGTCCAGGCAAATTCTAGTAGCAAAACCTCGTTCGCTGCAGGAACTGTTTTCTCCGCTCTCAGGGGAACCTCACAGGCATGAAATATTATACTTGTGAGGTGTTTGTCGACCTGGTGCATGTCCAGGTCAACTTTGTGAGCAGAACAATGTTTGCTGCACAAAATTTTTTGTTTTTGCGTTTATGAGGACAATCTCACAGGCATGAAATATTATTCTTGTGACATGTTTGTCGACCTGGTGCATGTCTAGGTCAACTTTGTGAGCAGAAGAATGTTTGCTGCAGAAACTTTTTATTTCTGCGTTCTCAGGACAATCTCACAAGAGTAAAATATGCCTATGGAACGTTCGTTAAGCTGGTGCATGTCCAGATCAACTATGGCAGTTAATCTCTCTCATCTCTATTTTTACGAAGAGCAAGGTATAAGTTTAGAAATCTCATACCAATTCACACTTAATGAACGACCTTCAAATAAATATAGATATCTGTAATATCTATACTAGCATCTGTAAGGTGCCTAAAATGTAGACATTTAGAGACTGTTCGACACTCGAGGAGGGAAAGCCCGCATTCTCGCCCTCTTATTAAAAATATCATTCACCTCACGGCGGAAAATTCGATTTTTCACTCGTTCTTTCCACAACTCGGCTTCGCCTCGTTCCGGAAGTTCACCTGTTTCCAATATACGAATTTTTCTCCCTAGTGGTGAAATGTACTATTTTGGTTTTGTCTACAGTGAAAGTTGTTACACAAAATAATTAAAAGATACTTAAGTATGCCCCAATAGAACAAATAACTATTATGTGTATAAATGGACATCTAATATATGTTATATTGTACGTATATAATATGTTATGTATATTATATGTTATAAGTTACATGTTTTTAGCGGTATTCATACTACAATTCATGATAGTACAACATGTTTTAGAGTGTGTTATAATAATTCATTAATCGAAGGATCAGGAAAAAGTCAGGGTTACTTTCACCAATTCATATTTGTTGAACGACCTTCAAATCCCTGATAGAACATCAGTATGACATATATCTATTATATGTATAATGTACATATATTATATGTATAAATCTACTTTATTTATGAATGTCCATCTAATATATGTATAATATACATCTTGTTCTATCGGATATGATAATAATCTATTATGCATGCAGATAAAATAATATTATAAAAATGAAGGACAAGGCGTTCGATATTGAATCTTACACCAGTTCGCTTATTTGCAGAACGACCTTCATGGAACGTAATTATTTATAATTCACCAATTGAAGGACTAGGAAAAAGTCATGGTTACTTTCACCAATTCACATTTCTGTGAACGACCTTCAAATGTTACTAATCTATTATGCATGCATATACAATTAAATGATAAAAAATTGTAGAACAAAATTAACTATAAAGTTTTATAAAAAAAATTTACAATAAATGATACCATTTCCTTTCATTATCCTACTAATACAGGTCCCACAACTATTTGTCTCCCCTACCGAAAATTTCCAGACCGGATTCCGGTTTGGATTCCAGACTGGAATTTGGCACTGGATTCCGGTCAGGATTCCGGTGTCGATTGCAGGCTGGAATTTGGCCCTGGATTCCAGCCTGGAATTTATTACCGGATTCCGGTCTCGATTTCAGTTCGGGTTCCGGTCTGGATACCATTTCGGATTCCGGTCTGGATTCCAGTCTGGATTTTAGAATGGAATTTGGCACCGGATTCCAGTGTGGAAATATTTAGATCCTACAATATTTGCAAGTAGGGGAGAGTGACTAACACTGGGACACTTTTTTACATTGAAATCAAATGGGAAAATGTGTCCATCTGTTGGTCACTCTCCCCTATTGATTAAATAATTTAATCAATATTTCAAATGTATAGGAATTTATATTTGATACATTATATTTAATAGGAAAGATAAAACTCCATGATATTGCTACCAAATGTCTATTCCCTTGTAACTCAGAGGAACCGCAGTCACTCAGAGTTGACTCTGGGGCAACCTTGAGGAAAGCAATGTTTACAGGGAGACAAAAGAGGATGTTCTACGATTTGCAAAATTAAACGTATCTGCAGTATTTAATCTTTAGTAACGGTTATTCATATTGCCCCGGATTTTGTAAGTGTATCCAACCCTGTTACAACGAACATAGAATTTCAGGTGCAAAAAACGAGTCTTAAATACTATGAAAAATGCTGCAGAAATTTCACAGTAGTAACATGAAATAATATGAAATTTCATATACATTCATACTCAGTCGGATACAATTGGGAAAGCATTCCAAATTGTATTCAATTTGGTATGCTTTCCCAAATGTGTATGATTGTATGTGAAATTTCACAGTCATTCATCCACAATTGAGAACACTTTGGAATGCACTCTCAATGATACCCGATTGAGTATGAATGTGAAATTTCATGTTATTTCATGTGATTACTATGAAATTTATGTTTCATTTTGCATAGTATTTAAGACTCCTTTTTTTAGCCGGAAACTCTATGTTCATTGTACCAGGGAATTATACCAATATGTATTATATCGCTCATTGTCAGATGTATATACATTTTGTGTACAAGTGATGCTAATATGATTACTTATACGATTTATATAATATTTAATAGGAAATAATTAATCCATTGAACTAGGTAGTCCCAGAATTGACCAATGTTTGATCAAAGGAGTTTATTTCTTCAATTATTGGTTGTTTCAATAATCGGATTACAATATAAATAAAAAGTTAATCGTATTAGCAACACTTATATATCCAATGTATATAAATCTGACAATAAGGAATACAATATATATTGGTATAATACCGTGCCTCTTTATATCGATAATCGAACATTTCTTATAAGGAATATAGACATTTGATAGCAATATAATGCAATCAATAAATAAAATTTATCTGTCCTACTAAACATAATGCATCAAACCTAAATTAAATGAGGATTAGAGTTCAGTCTGCAAAGTAAGTTCCTATACGTTTAAAATATTTATTAACATTTTATTCGTAGGATTCACATTTTTCCAGATTATAATCCAGACTGGTATCTAGACCGGAATCCAGTACCAAATTCCAGAGCGGAATCCAGTGCAAAATTCCAGCCTGCCATCGAGACCGGAATTCGGACTGGAATCCAGACCGGAATCCAGTACAAAATTCCAGACCGGAATCTGGACCGGAATCCAGACTTAAATCCAGACCGGAATCCGGTAATAAATTCCAGGCCGGAATCCAGTCTGGAATCCAATGCTAAATTTCAGCCTGCAATCGACACCGGAATCCAGACCGGAATCCAGACTACAATCCAGACCGGAATCCGGTGCCAAATTCCAGTCTGGAATCCGGTGCCAAATTCCAGTCTGGAAATTTTCGGTAGGGTCATGACGATTTCTCACGACGATTAGTCCCACGACGGTAGGTCCCACGATGTTAGGTCCCACGGCGATTCTTCCAACGGAGTCATGTCCCACGACGATTAGTCGCACGACGATAGGTCCCACGACGATTACTCCCACTACGATAGGTCCCACGACGTTAGGTCCCACGGCGATTCATTCAACGGAGACATGTCCCACGACGATTAGACGCACGACGATAGGTCCCACGACGATTACTCCCACTACGACAAGTCCCACGACGATAGGTCCCACGGCGATTCATCCAACGGAGATATGTCCCATGAAGCCTACACTGATAGCCTACCACGAACACTGATCTTATGATGACCGTCCCACGGAGAATCATCCTACGAAGACATGTCCCAGCAGACATATCCCATGATAATTGGTATTACGGTATCATGGGTTTTGGGATTTAATCCCAAAACAATCTTTTCAACGACGACTTCTTTCCACACCAAATTACTCCTGCAAAAATAAAGTTTTATAGCAAACAGAATGTTTATTTTTATTAATAAAATTTAGTTATTTTTGTTAATAAAAAAACTAAACGTCAATTTTTTTAGGTCCTCCAAAATTCGCATTAATTATTCTGTCGGTTCGCACAGGGTGGAGTTTGAACAGGAGCGGCTACGGCAAGTCGCAGGTTAGGTACAAGAACGCGCTCTCGGTTACGGTTTCTGCGTACTCGACGGTGTACTTTCCATCTACTGACTCTTTTCCATCTCCAGTGGGGGATCTTGCGCGCGTATATCCTCATGTGTTTTGTAGACCCAGTGATAATTATGGAAAACGTAATTCGAATAATTGTAATCAACAAATCATTTTTAAGTATGATGGAATAAAATATGAAAAGCAGTGAAAGTATCATTTTTCCTTGGAACTTGGAATGATGTTGCTTGAGTGTGAAGCAAAACTATATCAAGTATCAAGGAAGTAATAATACCTTTGTAGAAATAAAATCTCTGAAAATCTCTGAAAATTACTGAAAAAATTGTGACTGCCATAGTTTTTCAGAAAATCTCAGAGTTTTCCCTGCAAACATCTGACAGTTTTGCATTTCAGAGATTTTCCGAGATTATCAAAGATTTTTAGAGGTATTCGGAGATTTTCAGAGGTTTTCAGAGCATATTTCAATAGTTTCCAGCGATTTCATTTCTACAAGGGTAATTATGGAAAACATTATTCCGATAATTGTAATCAGCAAATCATTTTAACTTATCATCAAATAAAATATGAAACGAAGTGCTATTAGCATAATCCCTTGAAATTTGAAATTTTATTTCCTTGGTGTAAAAAATTACTCATTCAAGTGACAAAATGCAATAACACTTATGGGAAAAAATTTTACACTGTTAAAAATGTCCTATCGTCACAATTAGAATCCTTCTGTGAGAGAATGAAAATCAGTTCTTTCACAACATGACTTTCAAACAGAAATCTTGCTGCGACGCAAGATATCTTGCTGTCACAAAATGATATTCATGTTCTGACAATAGGAACCCTTGAAACGGAAGATCTTGCTGTGACAAACAGAAGATTTCTAAGAGTGTGGGTAATTCTAATGTTTACATACAAAATTCCAATTTTCATAAAAACCAACTTTCCATGTAATTCATGTTAATATTTCAGATTTTTATTTATTGTTCTTCTCAGTGAGATGTAAAGAATCAAAAATATTCAACTTCAAATAATATTTACATAAGCTCTTACAAATTATACACCCCAGAATATTTTTGAAACCAATTTCCACGATGACAAATAATTTTTCATGCACAGTCCGCAAGATATCTTGCTTTCATTCTGTATAGCAAGATATCTTGCTGCACAGAATGAAAATCAGTTTGCTAAAGAATGAAACTCATGTTGTGAAAGAACTAATTTTCATTCGCTCGCAGAAGGATTCTTGTTGTGACGGTAGGACATTTTTAAGAGTGCAAAATTCTTTTCCCATAAGTGTTATTGCATTTTTTTGTCACTTGAATTTGTGGTAATCAACTTTTAATGTAATTCATGTTAAGGGGACCGTCTGGTAAAATGGTTGAAATCTTAACTATTCGACCGATTTTTATGAAATTTGTTTTGCCAATTTGAGCCATCAATTGATCGAAAACAAACGTTAACCCGTTTGTTGCAAAAAAGTTGAACCAAATAATGTATTTGTTAGTAATTAATCAAATATAGGGCATTTTTAAAAAGTTAAAGGTACGCCAGTTTTCATTAAATTTCAATTTAGTTTGCGTCAAAATGTTCGGCTTTCAGTTTTCAGAATCAAAAATCTGTCTGAACAAATATGTCAAACAGAATTTTCATATCATTTATAGTTTCTGCCCATCCGCCCAATCAGACCTATTTTTGGCAACAGGCCAAAAATAGGGCTTTTTTCAAGTTTTTTTTACATTAACACGAATAACTTTTTTTTAGATTGAGCAATCAAAATTCTGTCTGACCAATCTATTTATTATTAAATTCTAAACATTTTAACGAAAATTGCATAAAAATCTCATCAAAATTCGTGTGCCTTTAACATTTTAAAGTTGAGAATTTCTGCAAAAAAAGTTTCCCAGATAATCCAGTTCAAAGTAAACAGATCTCTGACAATCATTAAACATTTTTCGAAAACATGAAAAAGAACACTTTCTAGTTTTATTTTTGAAATCCATATTAGAGAGCACATATCAATGTTAGAATGTGCAATTAAAAAAAAATCGTCAAAAACTCTATTTTGCCCAAAAAGCACCAGACGGTCCCCTTGAGATTGGAAACTTTTATATAATGTTCTTCTCAATGAGATGTAAATCATTTTAAATACCAAACCTCAAATAACATTTGCATAAAAAGTTATATTAGAAAATGTAATAGTCCACATGTGCTTGGTGACGTCCTGCTTGACATGCACATTATCGCTGCCTTTGAACTCCGCGGGCCTGGGCAGTGCAGCCGGGTGGCCCAGCAGTTCGATATGGATGAAGCACACCCAGTAGAAGTTGCCCTTGCGCTACCAAGGCACCTTCACGTTGAGGTCGTGCCCGGCCTCGGCAACCAAGCTGAGTGACGTGGCCCAGGTCGCTGTACTACACCGCCGCTTAGGCCTTTCAGCAGCGCCCCAGCATGCCCATGCCGATGTAATCATGCACACTGTTCGCGTACTCGTTCACCGAGAAGAAGTCCGAGTGCTTCATGTAGGCGGGCACGGCGGTGCACGTATCCAGCAGCGAGTACAGAACTTGCTGGACGAGTCCTTGGATTTCTCCGGGCTGAAGTCCGACTCGGAGACGCTGAGCGCGGCCATTTCCACCAGCTACTGTAAGTCCACACCGGGAGGCCAGCGGCAGTGGTGCCGCTGGCTCGACCTGAAGGCTGTCAGCGAGTAGTCGGAGGTGCGCGTGGCGGGCTCGGAGCCGGCTGGCGCGTTTCGAATGGTATTGTGTTTGAGCTCCGACGCCAGGTACTGCGACACCGTCAGCACCGCAACTCCTCGTAGCGGAAGACTGACATCAGTGGGTGCAGCTTAGTGGTAAATGCCTCAAACTCCTGCAGCAGGATGCGCTTGTCGTCCTGCGCTTGTCGTCAAACTGTAGAAACTAAAATGTGAAACAATAGTTTGTGTATTGTCACAAATTCCTCCCAATTGTATAGAGACTGGGCTGTATATTATTTGGTTGATGTTGAAACTAAGTGAATATAATTTAAATTACTATAATTATGTTTCCGGTTCACTTTCAGAACATTTTTTAAGTCCCGTGGAAAATAACAACTTCACCCAAATAAGATGCAGCCGAATCTATCATATCCTCTATCTATAAGTGGAAGTTCTCCACCTCTAGTTAGCAGTAGGGTTTATCTGTTTCTTCAGTTCATAATTATTACAAAATGTCTGAAAAATTCTGCAAAATATATAAATAGTTATAAAATAATCACATTTGAACTCTGAACTGTTCAAACAGTTGAAACTTTGAACAATTCACAGTTGAAATACGATTACAATATAACTATTTATATATATAGCAAGTATGTTCGCACATTTAATGTTAGTTATAAACTTTTGAAACAGATAAGCGTCTTCGTTTGATTATATACATATAATATTTGAAAATATTTTACAAAATCTAAGTAGTCTTTTCAAACGTTCATTTCACAACCTACTTATCATTCTTCCCCCGCATCAACTACCCCAAAGCGAATGATATTTACCTGGTCCCTGAATGTGATCATAGCCATTCCACCTTTCAGGTTCCGAACCATGTGACGCGCAATGCTGCGCATATGACCTTCAAGGGTCAAGCGCAAAGTCCTTTCGCATGATTTGATCGCTGGTTGTGAGGGTAATCTTGATGAACAGATCAACAGCCGGGTGGATCCTCTCTTGGATTGCTGGCTACATGAAGCTGCATGAAGTGCTTAGGATGCGGGTGGGTTCGGAATAGGAGTAACTGTAAACAAGAAAGGATCATTTACATATGACATCTAGGTCTTCATTTCAAATTCAGATTGTGCTAAAAATCTCATTGCTCAGCTACCTCAGCATTGATGGGTAGGTGCTGCAATGTTTGCAAAGTTGGAGGTAGTGTTGCCGTAGTAATTGAACTGCGGTTTCGACGATCCGGTCTGCAGCGAAGGCATCCTGTTAACTAGCTGTTCCGCCTCCGCCACCACGATTATTCCCGTGGAGTCGGCGACTCGTTGTCCTTCAGGTAGATCGCTGGCTTCAGCTCCAAGACGACGATCTCAGACATGGATCTCCGAAAACGTCATCTGCAAAGGTTCTTGCAGAGGACCTCGATTTTGAACTCGAGGTTTAGCTTGACGTCCTGCTCCTGGTGCATCTCTTCCAGCACGTTCATGATTGTCCAGACGTTCGGGTTTACAGTTGACCAGCCAAATATAACTATGGTAGTAATTGAGATTTGCCGTGAAGGAATAGTAAAAAAGTCTCATGATTGTATGTGTAAATGTTTGGTTAAGTGAACAATGTTAATGAAGAAACATTTTTATGTAATTTTGCGAGATGCAACTTTATTAGATTTTTGTTATTATACAGCAAGCAGCACAAGTCCATCATCTTCATTTTGACCGTTTTAGTTTAATTTTGACCGAAAATTAAAAAAATACAAACACAGACATTGCAATTAAAAAAATGCAGAATTAAAAAAGATGGGACAAGTTGTGATTCAGCATTTAGAGGTTATGAGCATGCTTTGCATGATCACAACCTCTAAATGCTGAATTTAGAGGTTATGATCACGTAAACGCAATCGCCGATGTTTGTCAACAAAAATCACATGGTTTTTTCCAATGATTAAACCGCTCGTTAACAATTAGACAACTTCTCGATGAGATACTGCATTGGTACTTACTTCGACTTCGTTTCACTATTCAATGAAACATATTCGAACTCAAACCGCGAATCGTCGCGTAATTTTCGATGGACAAACAAAACTCGAGTAAAAAAAGGAAGTGTTTATTCGTACTAAAAAAACGCGAAACGCGAAGTTGACTAAAAAAATCGAAATACGCGAAATACGCTGTTCGCGAAAAACGGTGTTGCCGGCTTTTATGAAAGAAGTTGTTCACACGATACACACGAAATACACGAAATATGTGGATAAGGCAAAATCCGGGTTTCCATAATTTACGAAAAATAAATACTTCCCGCCTTTCAATGCAAAGTGCAAAATTTGATAGAGTAGACCATTTTTTCAATTGTCAAATTTTGGGGTTATGTGTCATTTAATAAAACCTGTTTTGTAGGTTGGTTTTTCGCGCGACATTTTGAATTTTCAAAGATTCTACGTTTCGTAATTTCTTTACCCTGTTAAACATTACTATAGAAACGGATAATATTGGATAGAAGATTTGTATTACTGCGGATACAGTATTTATCTGTTTCTTGTTGGTTATTATCTCGTCATTTCCGGATCGAAACGGTTATAAAATTTACCAAATAGTATTACCGTATACATGATTAATAATATGTATCTGTTTGTATGTGACTGTTACACTTTGCACTAACGGTTAAAGTTGTATAAATTATATTTTTAAATAATTTTTAATTAAATACCAATAATTATATGCGAATTAATCCACACATGCAATAACGTATATATAGATATAAACGGATATAAAATTGTTTCTTGGTGAATTTTCTATTATTTTGAAAAAATTCGACAAAAATTCAAAAAATTCGAAAAAAAATCAAAAATTCGAAAAAATTCGAAAAAATTTTTTTTAATTCGAACAAAAATTCGAAAAAAATACACTGAGAAAAATATTCGGTAAAGATAACCGACTTTTCAGTTGATTTTATGGACATCCAAATGAGCGGTTATATTTACCGAATGAGCGGTTATGTTTACCGAATGAATTAGTTACTTGTTACAAGAGTTATTTCTTTCGACTTTAACCTCGCAAGACATTTTGCTATATATATAATGATCACTGTATTTGTCTTGTTTACTGATTTAAAAAATTATGAACTTCATGACTTTTACCTTTTGTTAATTTTTTTCCATTATGTTCTACTGAGTTTTTATGTGGGTTTTATTGCGTTTTTTTAAGTGGGTTTTTGGGGTTGGGTAATACTCAGCCAACCCTGCAAATTTCTAGCAGGATTAATAAGTTGTAGATTTCAAATGCCTATAGTCACACAGCTAGTACCTTGATAGCTACCTATATATATAAACGACGCACTGCTCTGCTGATCCGCTGCTTGAGACCTTTGAATACCCAGTTATCCTATATCTGCGTCTGCTCATTGTTGTCGTTCTCGTCAGGATCAACAGTTCCTCAGAATCTTCAATTTGGCAGCCTCCACGCACATGTCCTGAAGCTCATAGTTCCAACTGAGTAACTTGCCGGCACATATTCTGACAAAAAAATTCAATGTTTACAATAATTCACTATTTTTCCATCACAATTGTACAATTCTTATAATAATGAAATAATTACATTTGATTACTTATTTGTAATGAGTTGAATTCCCGTGATACGGATTCGTAACAATTCGTAATGAAGCAAGATAATTACGAAATCTTATGTTTTCGAACCACTTGCTAACCACTCAGCCATCAAGCATTCTTACAAACTCTGAATTACAACATTGTTTACATTCAGAAACATAACTCGACTTTCCTAATGTCAATAGAGTTGTTATTCAGTATTCATAAGAATGCTTGATGGCCGAGTAGTTAGCGGACAAGTCTTCGGAAACAAAAGATTCCGAGTTTGATTCCTGTTCCGGGTAAAATTTTGTTTCTGTCAATACATTTATTTTAGAAATTTCATAATTCTATTACTTGATTTCTTGATTCTATTACGAAATTTCGTGTTTCAAATTTCGTAATTATCTTGCTTTATTACGAATTGTTACGAACCCGGATTACGGGTTCATTAATCCAGATGTTAACTTTAGTAATCCAAATAACATTGTAACAAATAAAAATATTCATCATGCTTTTGACAAATGTTCACATGTAATACCTACCTGTACTTACCGTGTTGTTACCTACTCACCTTTATTCCATTTTGATATGTACCTCGAACTCTTTAGTTCCATTTGATGAAATAAGATGCAATCTAACGCAAAACATACCTGAAAGACTAAATTTAAATATGACAACGCTTATCAGTATGTGACAATTAATGATAGTGTGACAGTATCGTGTTACGGTCTGCATTATAGTCGTCAAATATTAACCCTAGAACCATAGATTTCTATTTGCCTCTTTAAGTATAGCTAGGTGTAATAATTACTCCAATGATATTTGATATTTGATTCAAACAGTCCTCATCACAGTGTTTAGAAATGAAATTGAATTATCTCAGTGTGATTCAGTGTTTACCTCATTCCTTTGGGTTCAATGTATTTGGTTAGTAATGGGTCTATTATTGGCCAATGGTTTTGTCTAAGTCCAAATATTGCCCAGTTTTTTATCCAGGTCTGGGCACATATATAGACCTAATGTTGGTCAACATTGCAATTGTTTAACTAAGCAAATATTAAGTAGTAACGTGGAGCAAAGACAAGAAGCCAAAAGTGGGCAATAATTGGGTATCCCTATTGCCGATGAACGAAGTTCGTTTTAGATAAACATGCCGGTTCCTGGCAACTTGTTTGCTCTTGTAACTAGATTTATTGAGGAAGTTTTTCCACGACGACATCATCAAATTTTTTCTAGATGCAAAGAGACTTTGCAAAGCATTAGATTTATTCTACGTTACTGCAGTATGTCAAAGTCGAAACTCAAGAACAACAAAACCTAATGTCAAAATGCCAAACAGATGCTGATAAAAGCATCTGTTTGGCAAAAACATCTTTTTAGTGAAATAGGATAGATTATTCTGCACGTTTCTTGGAAGTTGCAGGCAAACTAATGAAATATAACATTTCAAAAGAATAATCGAAATCCCATAGCATTGGTTAAATATTGATCAATAATTGGAAATCATTGAAGCTACGTTGATCAGGTTGTCGTTCATTCCTTTTGCCAATTACTATCCTATTATCACCCATTAACATCGCCCCACATTATTGACGGAAAATGCGGTAATAGGAACAACAAATTATCAAAACGGATCCAATTCAATTGGGCTATCTCTAGCAGTTCACTACAAAAACGAGTGTCTCATTTTGAAACACTTTGATATAGTAAACTCGAAAAGTGTCTCAAAACAAAACGTATTTACCCAGACGAAACACCAAAGATGTTTCAATGTTTCAAAATGAAACACC
>JABFPB010005967.1:0-12623 GCA_022817645.1 Ceratoteleas bidentatus | reverse complement strand
ATATTCTTTTTGAAAAAAAAACTTGCCTGTCCATTGTTTGTTTATAGATTAGTAGATGTATGGATCGGCAAGTTTTTTTTCAAGAAGAATATTTGTCTTGCCTGTAAAATGATATCACTTATTTTTGGTATTGAAACCGCGATAATAAATATTGCACATGCAATAAACATATTAAGAGTGGGGGGAGGGGGCGACGTGACTTGCCGTCTTAGTTTACAATTAGAAATTGTGTTTTTGCGGGATAGATTTATTTCGAAAGGACCGAAATTTATGATCTCCGGGAACCAAACCCTTATTTTCCCATTAATCATGGGTCTCCCCCAGTAACCGAGAACGTATAGGACTGTATTCGGTTAAATGCTCTCTGAATGTGGTTTCTATATGGAATCTGTCATTTTCACATAGAAACCACATTCCGTATGTAAGAGTTTGTATATAGCTGAATGTGCCATAACCTAATTTTTTTTAAAAATCGTCACAACGTTGATGGAGCCGATCCTTTAGTTACTATTGATAATTTGTGCTGCAGGTCAAGTAAGTATATTTATTTGTCTTTTTTATTGTACGTAGTTCTTTAGTAGAAACTGACCGGGCTTTAATCGCGATGTAACGCATAGAATCTACGCAGCCCCGGTCCGGAAAATTTGCCTGACCAGGGCCACGTCAAGGACCATATTGGAATATTTTGCCGGGTCGGGACCATATGCGTTACACCCCGATCACATCCCAATTTCGATCAATTTTTACTAGGGTTGAGGTGTTAACACAAATTATAATTCGAAATAAAGTATATCGTTTCTTTAAAAAAACTCACTGCAATTATTTTCGTGTGGTTATAGTTTAAAACCAATTGGCCAATATTTTCGGACTCTTGGATTATAATGAGTGGGTAATCATTTAGAGAATAATTATTTATTTATACACAAGTTTGTTAACTCAATTGCATTTTTATAGTACGCTTGGCGCTCGTTCAACTGAAGGTTGCAAAAGAAAAGGCTGTCAATTTATGTCGTATTCTTTCCTTTACAAGCGAGGCAAAGCAGCAAGGAGCAGACCTTATAGTATTTCCAGAGGATTTTAACACTAATCTTGACATATGTACAAACTATTTCTGCATTCATTTTCGAAATAGAATTTCATTGAAAACTTTAAAAATTTTACATTGCAAATTTGTTTAAGTTTTTCAACATATCAAAAATTAAACAATTTTTACATAACAATGTTTATAATTTTTGGTTTGATTTGAAATATTTTAGAATCGTGCTACGTTTTTAGGCATTGTTCGAACGGTGCACGGGAAAAAAATTTCGGTGTTGGATTCACCTTGGATATCATGCTGAAATAACATGAGATCCAAGGTAATGTTAAACTCTTAATGTTAGTTCAACATTGAATGATGTTGTCGAATAACATTGTGCCTTAGTGTCCAGCATTGTGAGTTAACATTCTGTCAATGTAAGGCTAACTAGTATTATTTTTCCCCGTGTGTTTAATTTATTTGTATTTGTTACATAGTTAATTTGTATATGTTTAAAGTATTTCGACGTGCGTTACGAAGAAAAAAGCACCTTTCGCGTGTCTGGCGAAAAAGAGCACGTTTCAAAGTCCGGCGAAAAAGAGTATGTTTCGCATGTCCGCGAAAAAGAGCACGTTTCGACCAAATTCGTCGAAAAATATAATTTCGCCCGTTCCAGGAAAAGGGGTAGTAGGATAACAATAGTGAATCGGCCCCAGACGAATTTTGACTTGCCGTAGCATTTGACCTCTTACAAAATAGTAAAAAACAAGCTTCAGATGGTTTTTAAGTTTCTAGTTCGTAACTATAACGTCAAGTCGCTAAAAAAACTGGTTTTTTGACATAATTGTGAAAAAAACTCGGGTAGTTAACTCGTTTTAACCGAATCATTAGTAACAATATAATATTCTACAGATATTAGAATATAAGTACAATTAATTTCAAGAGTATTTTACCCGTTTTGACCGTTACAGATTATTTTTAAACAAAAAAACTTTTAAAATGCCATATTTTTCGTATAAAAGTGGGTTTTTTCCAGGGTTATTCGATGTAAAAAAAGTCGCAAATACAAAAATTTCATGCAGAACACGGACGTCTAAACCGCGTTTGAATATCTTGATCCTATAAGGCGGCAAAGGAATTTTAGTAAAGCATTGCATATGTATAATCACTGCATTTCGTTTGTATAACAAATATTTCTTCGCATTTATGAATTCAATTCAACATATAAACACTCTGCACTGTGAGAAAACCATATTACAACGATCAATATGTACATTGTAACGGTTACAATGCCATTTGTAATGATTACAATGTAGCCTTTACTATATGTTGTAACGCGACAATTTTTTGATGCGCGTCCCTTCGCCACTTCGGAATTATACAAGATAACTAAAAGGAAAAGATAATTGTCAGGATCGCCATTCGGGCCGTTACTCCTGAAATTCAAACAACACAAACAAAGTTAACTCCGAAATGAAGCGGAAAATTGTTGGTCCACGCAATCGGATCTGTCTCCGGAATATTCAGGCAAGGATCCTTTGTGTATTGGCTTGGACACTCAAAATTAAAAACAAACAAAAATTCCGTTACCAATTTTCGTTTATTCAAATCTTGGGTAAAGTCGATTCGAAATTTAATTCCATGGTAATTTCAATAATAATAAGCCTTTATCTCGAATAATGTCACAAATTTACATAAAACACATTAAAAAAATCGCGTGTCGGAATTTGGAAATATCAATAATTTTAACACCACGAGAACATGTTCTCGTCAAAACCCGTAAATTCTACAATGCACAAAGATAAGATAAGGTAAAAAAGATACTAAGATAATATACTACAATAATTATTGTTAACTCTGTCGACGGAAAGTTGAGCTTTAAGAATAAAGGAAAAGCAAAATCTCACTCATACTTTGCCTTGGTTGAATCAGAACACACTCACTCAATCAGCTAAACCCTGGTTCCGGAAAGCCTGTTCCTTGGTCACGATGAAATCCGCTGCCCTCCAGGTCACTCCAAGGTCGTCGACAGAGTGGGGCGAACGATTTTCGGTGTCAGCCGATAACCGCTTCACCTTTCCCTCTCTCCCTCTCTCTCTCTCTCTCTCGCCACCACATGTTAATTCCTCCGCTCTCCCAGTAGGTGCGCTGGATGTCGTGGCGCCAATTATCGAACTGATGATTTCGCCAGGTCACGAAACTGAATGGGTGACACAATTGGATGATCGCAGTCCATGTCCCCTCCTCGATAGAGAACCAGAAAACCCGGTACTTACGAAGCGCTCACCGAGGCAAGGTGTAGCACTCTAAGACCGGTAAAAGATACGTTCTCTACCAGTACCAACCCACGAGAAGTGTCCTGATGTCAAGTTGACGGGGCTGCTGTGTCGACTGGAATTGAGTCACGGCAATGGTCTCGGGGACAGTTGCGTTCTTCCTTGATGTCGGGAAGAAACGCCAGTGACTCGCCATCGAAACCTCCGCACTCTTAGAAATCTTCTGTTCGTCACACCAAGATTTTCTGTTCGCAAGGGTTCCTGTTGTTAGAACATGAATGTCATTCTGTGACAGTAAGATATCTGTTTAAACTTAATAAGGAGCAGACTGCGCATGCGCAGTCCGTTAAATATCTTGCTTTCATTCTGTGACAGCAAGATATCTAGTTGTCCCAAAATGAAAATCAGTTTGCCACAGAATGAAAGTCATGTTGTGAAAGAACTGATTTTCCTTCTCTCTCAGAAGGAATTTTGTTCTGACAAGTAGGACATTTTTAAGAATGCACTTATATCACGACCCAAGAGTACATTGACCGGCATAGTCAAATGATTCTGTAGATGTCCACCCAATGACTTGTTCCGGGAGAGGAACTGATGTAGTAGAATCTCCTCAGTAACGGACGAAAAGGCAAATTTCGGGAACAGCTGGCGCGGTGAGAGAGAGAGTTCTTGGCTCGGCAGTCGCAGCAACCCGTACTAATCGTCGGACGTCATCCCTTTTGCTCAAGGTGACTGGTGAACTCGAGATCGTGGAGACGTTAACCTCCAAGTACAGATGTTGAGTACCCCTGCGATATAGACAACAAACTGGCAGCTCGTCACGAAGATGGTTGAAGTGTAGAGTGACCAAGGTCAGGAATTCCCGGAAGCCAAACTACAGTCTAATTACCTACAATCAATTCCGATAAAATTAAAATCCAGAAGAGAACAAAAATAATATAAAATCAACATCCCTAAATATAAATACAAAAAGAAATGTTAAGAAAAAGGAATTGATTTTCTCACACATCCTGAGCAATTTTCGACTCATACACTCATTCACAACAGAATAATAAAAATTTCAAACCCAAATTCGTCTCCTTGGCGCCTCCTGGAGGGCAATCCGGCTGAAATTTTATTAAAAACATTGTGCAATTTTGACGCGCAAAAAAAGCGTCACGATGCTTATTACCTAGAAATTTCGCTAATTCTTGCGGGCACGGACTCTAATGAAAATAACTCAATAATTCCGACTTTCGATTAGCCAAGATAAGATGAACAAATTAGAAAGTCATTTGAGAAGCGTTTTTTAATGATTACATTAATTTGCCTAAAATATATTTTTTTATCTGTTCAACATATGTCTACGATTATTACAAAAATTTGAAGATAGTTAAAATGAATTTCAGAATGTAGTTTTCATATTGTTGTTAGCGGTCCATCAATTTTTGGGGTCAAAACAGAAATATTAATCGTAATTCTTATATAAAGGTTGTTGTCGTTTATGTATTTCAAACTTCTTATAACTCAAATTGACCCTATGCCGTCAATTTGTATTCAAATGACTTGACTTTTCGTCTGCTAGAAAGCTTATTTTATTAGATTTGTTAATTATAATAATTTTAGCCATACAGCGCTCTGAAAATAATATTTCACAACAAAATTTTTCAAATAAATGGGATTAGGCCCCATTCATTACCGGCCTTGGGCCCATTTCCCCTCGTACGCCTCACTTGGGGTGCCGCTTTCTCCGGACACGGGGGATGGAACTCGGGGCTGGAAAAGCGCTGGTGGCCTCGTGGTCCCGGAGAATGCATCGCCGATTTTCGCCACACACAACGGTACTTTTCCAAACGCGGTCCCTCCTCTTGTCTCGATTCTTCGCTCCCGAGCCAAAATACTATCCATTCCCCTCCACGCTTCCTCCGGTCTCTTGCCAAGCACTGAAAATCGGCACAGGTGGTGGCGGCCAGATTGTGGTCCACATTGCGGCATCGCTGGAGTCTGGGCGCCAAAAGCCCGAAAGTCCACGTCCGACGCTCGTGCGTTGCAGAACAGCGGGGAGGGCGAGCCCGATACTGGGTCAGCTGCTGACCAACTAGCGAAATATCGGGACCGGGCTCTCCGGGAAACAGAACCGGAACGAGCTGGCTTTTCCCGGCCCCGAGGCAGGACAAGGCGGTTGGATGGCTGGCCCAGATGATGGTGGCGCCAGTCGAGAGCGAAATGGGGCTACGTCCCTCGGTTTGCTCTGGCCGGGGCCGTCATGACAACAGGTTGGCGCAATTGGGCGACATCCCGCTGATTTGGCCACTGTCTAAGCTGGTGGGCAGGGCCCCTCCGTTTCTGATCAGTAGAAGTTGATGTGCAAACTAAGACAGATTCTCAGAGGAGAGCGTGTTAGGTGGAGGGTTTTTCTCGGCGAAGATCGGCAGTTGGTGGCCACGTCTCGCGACGAAGAGGTCCCTCGTCGAAGGTCCACTCTGCCCCTCCATGTCCGAGGGCGGTTCGGAAAACCCGTATGGCTAAAACGCGTACAAAATAATTACTACGGGACCAAGTAATGATGATTATAGCGGAAACAAAAATTAAAGACGCCAACATGTCGTAGCAGATAAAGTAGACTCTCGGTCCCCCGGTAGGGCCGGACAAGAATTATTCCTACCATTTCGCAAAACAGGAAAGAACATAACCAATTGTAAGGACCTTATTTAGCGCTAAATAACATGAAACTTCGGCCTACGAGTATTAGGGAAGAGGCTCACACTACTCGCATAACCCGTTCCTTCTCGCAATATGCTCTCGCTCAGTTTTCACACATATGCTCACGAAAGTAAACAAAGTAAAATTCTGACACGCATAACTGAAAAGGCGGGGTATACTCACCAGCGTTCTAACAGCGTTCCGAGCTCCCTTTTCCGCTGAAAATTTGGCATGATTACGCGAGAAAAGTTGTAGGACATCTCCCCTTTCCCTTCGCGCAGTTTCGTCTCGGAAGTCTCGCGATATTAGGTTCTTTCGCTTGGCGTGCCGGACCTTCGTCATCGGTGACGAAAGATCACCGTTACAGTGAGTAGATTTAGAGGTTGAGAGCAACAAATTTCCGACTTCGGTAAAATAACGCCCACTCTACTCAATATACGCAACATCAACTATAGGCATGCACGACTGACGCGTCATCTACAACTTTTGGGGACAATATGAGGACTGCTTGTTCTACTCAGACGGGGCTATATGTGCCACAGCGGCATCAACCGGAACTGGTATACGTGACGCAGTACATGAGATTCGTATTCAATGAAAATACTGTCGCCCATGCTATGTGCCACTGATATCTGCGTTCTAGCGGTATCCACGTCACAGTACATGGCACATATTGTGACACTATTTGTGGCCCGTCTAAACGGTATATTAGGCAGCATGCAAAAAGGTTAATTATGTTTATTTATTTTCGAGCACAAACAAAGTCCTGCAGGGTGGAATTAATAGAGAATATTTAGCGTCTTGTTTTGTTTAGTTAGGTTTTGCGGTATTGATAATTTTTGTAGAATTTGTATTTTGAAATATTGTATTACGCTTTGATTTAGTGATATTTTGTTAGATTTAGTAATTATTGTATGAAATTTATATTAATAAACTGTGTGTGTGTATTTGGAATTTTATTTATTTATGTAAAGTTGTGAGGGTTTTAGGATAGATTGTAGAAATCTGGGTGAACCCACTAGGCAGCACGGAGCTTTCTAGATGTCGCAGCGGCACACTACACCAATGCTTGGGGCGTTACGACCCCACGAATCCGAGCTGAAGAAAGAAGAGGAGGATCTTCCTTGACGTCTTCTTCAAAGATTGGTTTCTTATTAGCGATTTCCCTCCCAACGCCGACGCGCACTCTTGCCGAAACTTTTGCAACCATCAACGCTTTCTACAAGTAATATAAAATGCTGTTTTCCGTCTTCATCTGGTGACCGGGTACGAGCCCTCAAGCCTCGACAGTCGACAATCCAGAATGACGCTCCGCGTCTGCTTGCTGTGTTAGTTCTGCTAAATTGGAGACTTTCACATGCCGTGGTTGCCGATTTCCATTATTGCCGCATGTTGAAGTTCATTACTGAGTGAGACGTACATTTAAATTTTCACGCTCGGCGCGTCAATGAGGAAATTGTCTTCGCTGAGGTTGGTAACAGATGGCAACCGCCGGCGGTATACCGCTCTTTCACCAGCACATGTTTTCAAAAAGGACGCCTCTCCAGTAGCTACATCATCGCATCCGAGCTGAACATCATTGGTGAGGTTGATAACAGTTGGCAACCGCCGTGCGATCTCCTCTCGGAACAGAACTGTCTGGAGTCACGGCCATTACGGTGGATAACGGACCAAATGGACCAATGGGACTTCTGTAATGGAGGTTCCTGGATAGATGTTGAGCGTGGTTGAGTGTGTCGACGAGGAAGGATGGGATGAGCAGACCAGGCTATAAAAGCCAGAGCTCAGCAGGTCTCTCTCTCTCCCTCTGCTCCCTGCTCTTTGCTGTCTACGTTTACTGTATACCCTGAGTTGGACCGGAGAAACGTGATCGAGGACACGCCGTGGACGACCGGAAGGGTTGCAGCCATTTCCTAGACATGTTCCTGTTGCCCGTGGTGGAACCTTCCGAGAAGAATTTAGTCTTGGTTATGAGTGAGTGAATATGTTTTGAGATGTTGCCTTGTCGTCGAAATTACCCGTGTGCCGACTTTTGCCGAACACGATTTAGGTTTATTATCTGAGTAATATATAGGTTGAATTTCGTGGTGGTCCGTTGAGACCTGCCAACTAATTTTGTTTCCTTCCAAATTCTTTTCTTCAAATAAGAGACAACCGAAGCTTTTCATGGTTCCTGGTAGTTTGGCTCGTTTTCTACTTGGCCGGAGGTATTTAAACTGAAAAAGAAGTTGGAAGGACAATTTTGTGTATAAACGACTACTCAGCGTTATTCATTGAGTCCTCAATTAGTGCGAATACCGAGAAACGATCTAACTGCAGAAATTTTCGTTTGGAGTAGGCTGAAACTAATCTCCACGTGCGAAATTCCATTCGAAAATTAATTTATATGCCTTATGTTGTATGTGTGATTTTGAATGTTAGTTTAAAATTTATTTAAGACTAGCTTTTGGATGCTTTTGAGATTGTAATTATATGTCACTTTACGCAAATAAAGTCAAATATTCCGTTAAATTGGCATTTCTGAATAATATTCATGAATAAGAAATAAATAATAAGAAATAATTATGAAATAAGAAATAATACAATTAATGAATAAGAAATAATTTCCAAATAAACGACCTATTTGGAAATTATATGTTTGTTTGACTATGGGATCCTTATCTGAAGTCTTCCGTTTATCAGATCCGTTGTTCTAAAGAATAAAATTCCGCTTCACGACTAAATGAGTTAAGTTTGTATAGTATTGAGTATTTGAAATTATGAATTTTTGAGACTGATCCAAGAACGGGCTGGCGATCCTGATCTTTATGAGTTACGGTTTAAGTAATGTAACGTATTCTACATAACCTAATTCCTTTATCTTGCGAAAACCATTACCATAAAAACGTTAGCACTAAACGAAACGCGAGAAACCTGATTACCGATCATTCGTTCAAAATTCCCACCGAAACTTATTCCGGGCAAAAAGAATTTGGACATACTGCCCGCGAATCACCAAGTGGCGCGCTCTCTGTCTCACTCAAGGGATTAGAGTGAGACGGAGAAACACAGAAGGGAATACCGAAAAAGCCTGGGTTTTCCGAACTAAACTGTCAAAAAATAGCACGAGGAAATTTTGTTTTCGCTTTTTCTCAACAAATAGCAATAATCCAGGTAACGAAGGGTGATGGCCCATACCGGAGGGGGGAGGGGATCACCCCCAAAACCCGAAGAAGACGTTAAAATGCATGATAAATGTGATTTTCGACAAATAAATTTATCTCTATGTGTAACAAGGAAACGAAAGGGGTAAGTGCATGCATGATAAAACAATGAAGTCAAACAACGTAAAATCAATGTTTATTCGTCTGAAAATTAAAAGTAAACGCATTGCAATTGTTTAACAGTAAAAACTGAATGATAACATCCAAAACTAACCTATAAGACATTAAAATGATGCAAAGAATAAAAAGCTTAATTGAATCACTTGCAAATCAAAACAAAATAATAATAAACTAACAAAATAACGTAAATCACGATGAAATTGACGGGAAAAGGCCTGATTGGACAAAAGTGGCGCGGTATAACGTAAAGAAGTATGATTGGTTAGAAGCACAGAATAATAAATCGCGCGGGAAAATGATTCACGAAGGCCTGTGATTGGCCAGAAGTATGTATGTATGTATGTATGTATGTATGTATAAACTTTAGTGTACAATCTATTACAGGTTTAAAATAAAATATACAATATAATAATAATGTTTTATGTGGATAAATACGTGCAATGGGCGAGCAATCAGTACGAAGCTATTCTGGCTAACCCGAAAATTTCATCATTATAAATAAACAAAAAAACGGTGATACAAATCTGTGGTCGTGAGGAAGTAGCTGCATGTGTGAAAAAATAAAATAATAAAATATAATGAAGACGCTAGAAGACCTAACATAAAAAGAAAAGATTATCTGAAGTGTCCTTTGACAAAGACTTTAATATTTTTCCTAAAAGCAGGCAGAGTTAAATGTTTAAATAATGGAGGAATTTTGTTATAATAATATGGTGCAAGATAGCTAAAGGACGACTCAAACCTGGATGTTCGATGATGCGGAATTGATAAATTGTTAGAGTTCCTGGTTATAAAAGATTGTCGATTATATGAATCGGCCATAAAGCTAATTTTTGAACGTAAATAAAGCGGTTTTCGAACGCTTAGCACAGAATGTATCATGGCCAGTAAATGAACTATCCATCTCTGACGCACCGAGAGCCAACCAGAACGATTATAAGCTGAGGATATGTGGTCGAATTTGCGAAGCACAAAGGAAAACCTTATACAGCTGTTTTGCACCTTTTGGAGTCTACGCTCTAATTGTCGAGTAAGACATGGACCATATACCACATCAGCGTAATCGAACAATGATATAATTATAGAAGATGTAAGTTGAAGTTTCATGGCTGTCGGTAAATATTTTTGAAATGGATAAAGTTTGCGCAGTTTGGAGTACGCAAGTTGACATTTCGACTTTACATGCGCTTCAAATGACCAGTAGTAGACTAGAATCAACCAGTAGTCCAAGTGTTTTGCAAGAACTAGAGACAGCAACTTCAACATCATTAATACACAGTTTCAATGTATCAGTATCGCATTGTAGCCGGTCAGTGGGATCAAATAAAAAATTCAGTCTTGGATGGATTCAACTGAAGTCCATTATTTTCTGACCATATAATAATTTTATCCAAGTCACTTTGTAGATGTCGATATGCCATATCAATGTCTTTGGGGTGAAAAGCAAATATAAGTTGCGTATCATCTGCATACATTACAACTTCTGAATTCAAAGTTGAAGCTGATATGTCAACTACATAAATTGAGAAGAGTAGAGGTCCCAGGACAGAACACTGAGGGACTCCTCGATTGACTGTTCTCATTGACGATATAAGAGTATCGCCCCTAGAAACAGGCAAAATTATTAGTTGAATTCTGTTACTCAAGTGGCTACAAATCCAAGCTATAGCATGTCGAGAAAGATGAAACGCTGCTAATTTTTCAACAAGTACGTCGTGTGAGATAGTATCGAAAGCTTTAGAATAATCTAAAGTAATCAGGGATGTGACAAGGTCACGATCAAATGTCAATACTCTATCAGATAAGTGAGTTAAGGTGGTAGTAATACTATGAAACTGCCTGAAACCCGATTGATACGGAGGTAAAAGGTTATATGACTCGAAGAAGTGTCGAAGCTGAGTGCCACAGAATTCTTCAATTATTTTCGATAAAAAAGGTAAAATATGATAGGTCTCAGATCTGCGACAGTAAGTGGATTAACGCACTTAGGTATCGGCTTAATAAAACTATTTTTCCATGCGGTCGGAAATTGACATGAGGATAACGAAGTATTAATTATGTGTATGATATGTTGAAAACAGAAGGGTAGACACTTTGTGTCTACCCTTTAACATCATCTCCCCAGAAATGCTATCCGAAATAGCAGATGTCAGTTTAATCTTTTTCATGATGTCTAAAAGAGTGTACCCATCCATTTCTCTAAAAACAAAAGACACGTAACAATCGTGAGAATTTATTTCGTGTAATTGATTCATCGGTATCTGCGCATCAGAACGTGGTAGGGAATCTAGAGAATAATTATTTACAATGTCCGCATCATCAAAGACATCATGTGGTAAGGCCGATAATTTAGATTGTTTAAATCCTGCTCCTTCCAAACCCTTCCATTGCTCATCAGTACTCTTTGTCGATAAGACCTCAAAGAATCTTTCTCTCTCTCTCTCGCCTGTAATGAAACTGAGTCTCATTTCTCAGTCGCTTATATCTTTCGCGATTAGACTGGGACGGTTGTCTGCGCGATCTCCTAAAAGCCGTGTTACGTTTGCGCATAAGGGTTTTTACAAAAGGTGTTTACCAAGGTTGATCTTTATCTTTAACATAAAACGTTTGCATAGGGGCAAGAGTGTCAAAGATCCTGAGTGTCACAATTATAATGTTTAATAGCACCACTTTATCATCTATGGACTGATATTCATAAATATTATTCTAATCTGAATGAATCGCAATATTGTTGAACATGGATCGTCAATCATTTCTAACCTCCTACGGGAGTACTATGTTTAACATTCTCAGGCTTAGGGATATTTAATGTACAATATATTATATAATTATCGAAACAAGATGACGAATCAGTAGTACCCGAGTCAATGACACTTATTGAGTCTGCAGCAAAAATTAAGTAAATTATAGATGAGGAAGTGCTTGTTACTCTAGTAGGGGTTGTAATTAGTTGAGTCAAGCCAAAGAAGTTTTGAAAGTTCGAAAGTGGTGAATTAACACCATTAGTCGAGAAATCTATATTAAAATCACCCAAACAGATCATATGCGAAGATGAAAATAAGATATCTGTAACATAGTTTTCCAAAATCTCTAGCGACTGAACAATTGATAACACAGGCACACAAAAAAAAGTGTTCAGACCCAGAGACCAGACGCTGTTTTCCGATGGAATTGGATGCGTAGAATCCTAATCCGAAGCCGGAATTGCGCCACGAACCTCGTATTTTTTTAAATCGCAAAAAACCAACATTTTTTCAGTTTTAAAGGGAAATTAGCATTAATTGTACAGGCAAACCTGCAAAAAAAGTCACATCCACTATCTTG
>JABFPB010005966.1:0-12609 GCA_022817645.1 Ceratoteleas bidentatus | reverse complement strand
ATGTTTTGATGAACGTGTAATAACAAAGTTTAATTACTTTGTAAGAATAGCAGTTAAAAAACGCATTTCTACCGTGACAAAAAGACTTTTCATAACAAAATTCCTTAAAAAAATAATTTTATTTCAACAAAATACACATATTTTACTTGGCACCCTAATTATACAGCCTTTCACAGGAGAAATACCTTAAAACACATAAATATATTTAGTTGGATGAGATGCTGTTGATTTTACTTTATTATTTCGATTCACCTTCTTTCAGCTTATAAACAACAAAACGATTTGATCGAAGTTGTTTGATTGGATCTACCAAATAATTTGCCAATTTTTTCCAATGTATATTTCAGATAAGTATATGAAACAGGTAGCTTTTGTCAGCGTTACTGAAGATGCTATTATTTAATAATCAAATATCAACTATGATTTGACCCACTTTCATGTGAAAAGTAATTAATTTTGAATCTTAACCTCAATCCTGTGACATGTCATATGATTGGGAAAACTGCGAAGTAATCAACATAATGGTTGGTAGAATCAACCAAATTGTTTTGCTCACCAAATAATAACAAAATTCTTTGGTTGATTTAACCAAATATTTCCCTGCGTGTGCGACTTCTCCACTCTCAGCGTCTTTTCAGTGTGGCATTTCCAATAACGACAGTGGTGTAGCTTGAGAGTCACGAGTTCGAATCCTACTGCGGGTGTTAAATATACTTTTGAAATTATTCACTTTAGGGTGTGCCAAAAAAAAAGTTTTAAAGATCGAGAGAAAAATGCTCAACGAGAATATGATCAAGTGGGCTCAAAGAAGTAGCGAAAACGTCATATGAACCAGAACGAACGATGTTTAGAGGTCGCTGAAGTCGAAAATGTTGTGTCACTTTGGGGTACCTGTTTTTCATGCAATTTTTTTAAGTTTTGACGTTCTAGGATAATTACTACATGATGCAGTGACTTTTATCGGTTGAAAACCATCCAAATATGATATCTAGAAGCCTCGAGATCATAACTGTATTGTATATGAAATATTACGCCTGTTTAAAAGAGGCATAGTATTTCATATACAAAAAAAAATTCTTAAACTTTTTTTGTCCAGTAACTAAAGAGCTCGAAATACAAACCTAACTATTTAAGCAATTATTATTGAAGTACGTATTACTTCACTTACTTTTTAGAACCGTCAATAACTTGAAACTCTAAAAAAAGAATCTAAAATTACATGATTTCGTTATCTATAACATAAAAGTACACTCGAAAAGTATTATTCCGTACTGTGATGTAATTTTACAATCCGAGTGTAAATTCCATTCCCAATGTAAAATAATTCAAAAACATTCAACGCTTAGGTTAGAAATTTTACATTTGCAGTGTAACTCCATCTTTTATTTTACATTTCGATCGTAAAACAACGTTACAAGTTGTGGCAACCAGATTACACTGCATGTAACGTAATTTTACGCATCTTTTTTTACAGTGTCCTTTACCTTATATATATAACTATTCACTAAATAAATCTACTAAAACTATCTAATGAAACTCTCTATCTAAATAGCCTAATAATAGCCTTACCGAAACTTTGCAAACCTGGCCACATTTTTACCTCGAAATCGCATCGAGTGGCAGTGTATACTTAGCGCGGCTATTGAATGCAGTCACCTGAGAACTCGTGAAATCTTAACTAGCCCCTTAACGAGTGTGTCGTTTTCGACTCGCCGGCAATGAATTTTGCAGCTCACCTACAGTCGCGACGAATTTTAATACGATTATCCTTTCGGGGTGGAGCAAAACGAGTTCGCGGAAACAAAGAGAGCAGCACGTCCCGATCTGCGGACATTATGCAAATGCGTAGCATATATTCTTTCGGGAAGGATTCCGGCAGCGTGGCTCGTTTAGCTTGGCCGTTTTCGCCGCGTTAATTCGTGGAAGAAAAAGGCTCTGCTTATCGGATCAACGCCAAGTAAGACGTTATATTAGGAAAAATAAGACCCTTGGGTAAAAAGAATGGAAATTAGGAGTGATATGGGCCAGGTGTAACGAGAAGATCCGAGGTAATGGACAATCAAGAGGTGTTATGATGAATTACGTGTATCTTTTGGTTAAGAAGAATTATGCAGCGATTCTTGTATATCAAATGAATTAAGATCAGAAAATATTCAAAATAAAATAGTCTGCAACTAGGGAGAAAAGTTTATTATTTCCGAAGAGTTAATTTTTAGTCTAACGTGAAGCTGAAGAAGATTTTTGATATCCAAAGAATGGTTCAATAATATTTTTATATTACTGAAAAAGGCCTGCTTTAGTCTGAGAAACTTCAGACGTATTATAAATAAGCCCAACCCATTACACCATTCGTTTTCCCAGAGAACCACAATGATTACATATATACCAATGAAATCTTTCAGTCAGATGAAGCAGAGGTATTCATCGCAATATTCGAAATTGTATTCAGCATTATACATGCATAACCCATTGGGATACATAACCCTCGACAAAAGCTCGCAAAAGAAATTCTACGTTCCATAAGCTGCGTCATTGTAACCCACGGGTTTGATATTTCGGGCGCATCCAAACGAAGATGCGGCATCCCAATGTCGAGGTTATCTGTGGGGTCAGTGTGACGAAGCAAAGTTTACAAAATGGTTATCTACGTTCGAGGGCCATTAGAGCAACTGCGCCTTATCATTACACCTCGAAAACCTCGGGTACCCTAGTCGCGCTCGCTGAAACTTTCCGCCTAAGCGAATAAAGCTGTTAAATTGCGAGTTTCTTAAGGACGAATTTCGAATCAAAAAGTTCCGGCGCGGTCCCTTTCTTTTATATTAAATTTCCTCCTACGACGGCACACCCCACCCCCATTGCTCCGAATCCCCAAGCGATAGTGGGTATCGTGAAAATCTCCCTCGTAGCTGGTTAAGTGGCTTTTGTCGCGTCTCCGGGTACTTGGCGCGTTTGCTCATGAAACGGAGTCACTAAAGAAGCGGAGAGTCGAGGAGAAACAAGATCTGCGGAAATTGCGCGCGCGAAAGACAGCGAGAACGAGAAAAGAGGGCCGCGGCCGAGAAAGGTGGCCGAAGAGGAAGAATGGGAAAAAAGGGGACACTTTGTCATGCAACCAAACACAAAGTACCTTAAGTGAGAAAGTTTGAAATGTACAAAGGAGAAAGATTAACGGCCGTAGTTTGAAGTCTCTGCCAGTGACAAACAGTGGTCCACTGGTCTACTATCTCCCAAAATGGCGAGCCATGTCGTATGACATGAGTTAGAGCTAGAGAAAACGAACGCACGAGACCTCAGAAATGAAATTATGGATCATGTTTGCGAGCCGTTCTGTTGTCGTGCTGATTCCATACTGTTGCCACAGTGTTACCATCCTGATGCCATATCCTGTTGCCAAATTGAGAATCAGGCAACAAGAAGATATAAGAATGGCAACAGTGTGACAAATAGGTGGATAAAAGTCTCGATCATGGCGTCGAGCCAATCTTACCATACTGATGCCACACCGATGTCACTCCGATACCATACCGCTGGCATCCTAATACAATACCATTGCCCTATGGTATTGTATGCCGTATAGTATCAGTATGGCTACGGTGTCATAGGCAAATATTCTTGCTGTTATATGGATGATGTTGAATGATGTTGGTTGAGGCGTTGGGTTAGGTATGATATCAGAGTATTTTTGCCTATAGCATTCATAGGCAAATCTAACCAAATTTCCACTACTGATGTCATTTCTTTATAATTATATGATCCATTTACACTTGTATCTACTAAACCCATACTTCTAAGTGGAGAGCAATATAGCAATAGCCAGACTATTGCTATATTGCTGCCACATTGTTGTCTTCCTTATGTCATCTTCTTGCCTGGTTCTCCCACGTGGATAAATGAAAGTCTGGATCTTGATCGCGAACCTGCTGTCACTATTGCCAGATTGTCCTTTTCCCTAAGGTTAAGTACAAAATCATTTAGCCGGGTCGGTGAAACATTTTGTTAATGCAAAGACCATTTGTTTGAGTGTTGACCTGAAGCTTCCAGTTCAAATAAGATGCCGGCAAAGTGCATCTTCGTAAGTGATGGTGGAAAAAAGGGGGAAAGGAAAAAAGGCGGGATGAACGAGAACCTGGGATGGAGGGAAGGAAGGGGTGGAGCGCGCGGAAACGTTGTCGCTCGCGAACAATCTATTTTTCATAGTGTTCAAATACATTTGACTTTCCGGCGGTCTTTTTCGTCGAATAAGAAGTCGTGCTTTCTTTCTCGCGGATAAAGGAGCGATAGAACGAGGAAGGGATTTGTTGGAATTGGAAATTACAGCGGTGCGCCGTGGGTCGGAAAAAACGAGGAGCCGCGATAGATTGTCGCAGAGTAGCGCCGGCAACAATCGAGCAATCTCATGATTGCGGCGCGAGGTATGTGACCCAGATGCGCGTAATCGCGCGGACGATCCCACCCGTAAAAGCCCCGATGGACGCATCTCTTATTTATATATCTATCCACGACTCGCACAGCCGGAATGTGAAATGCTTTCCGTGGCACGATTTCTCGAGGTTTTCGTTCGGCCCGACATATCGAAACCCATCGTTTTCCATCCAACAGAGAAAGCTTCCGCAGTTGCGGCTAATATACGGTGCACGTAGCGCCCGCGATACGGATTACATCCGTACGAATAAGATTGACTGGCTGGAAATTGAATTACGGGCCGATCGCCGTAGACATTGTTATTGAATTGCGACCGGCAAACCACATTTCATTACGATTAAATGCACTTTTACTTCAACCTGATTATTGCAACTGCGTCGATCATCCGTCTCAAGCAACAATTTTTCGATTCTGTACTTTCCTTTAGCCGTTGGCAAGAGGAAGAATGTATGCGAGCAACAACGTTCACAGTTGGTACACCGAATACGAGTTACGGAACTTTGGTGGCAAGGAGCAAAGAATTTCGTTAAGCCAATGTTGAAAATTATGTTTGAGAAAATAACTGTTTAGCTTGGGATGTAAGGTCTTGTGGTTGGAATATTGAAATTTCTGAATTAAGGTTCTCAAATATCAGATGTTAGATTGATTTGAAAGTTTAAACGAGAATTTGTTACAGTTATTAGAAATAGTCAACAAAGTTTCGACAGGTAATTTGAAAGCTCTTATAAGAAGCGATCTAACTTAAGGCCATACCGAAAGCGTTATTAGCGATGTTACAGATTTCGGAAATAAATATGACAAAATAAACAATTCATCACAAATTTAAGTAGCACGGCAAGATTGCTTCACTTTTTACAGAAAAAAATCTTGTGTTTAATTTTTTGTAGGAAGTCATCTTTGAAATCTCCAACACATTCTCCTATAAGTACAGAGTCTCGCTATTTTCAGTGATTAAAATATAATTTGTTAAAAATGTTTTTATTTCAAAATTTCCTGCCTCCGTTGCAGCAGACTTTCGACATCACCTTAATGATTATTAATTATCCAAACATTTACACCATTCCCGGACTGTGATCATCAGTACATAAACCTTTCTGTCCCATCTCCTATAAGGCCCTGAAAACAATATCACAATAAGTTCTTGTTTTCTGTTTTTCGACAATAAATCATTGCCTTTGTTCAAAACTGACACCGTCCATTTCTATGTTTCTCGTCGCCATTAATCTTAGTTGCGCGAAAAGCCGTCTATGTCGCATGCTATTCTGCTAGTCTCAATTAGATAATAAACTCGCTGGAGACACTCGAGTTGAGACGAAATCGTTACTCGCGACTATATCGCAGGTTCCGCGATGGCCAGCGCGATATTAATCGTTATTTGCGGAAGATTCCTTCCGTTGAAGAATCGTCGGAATAAATTTGCGAAACGGCCGGGATCTAAGACAAATCGAGCATACCCGAATTCGTGTTGTCGGCGCGATCTAACATCGCTCAAATGGAAAACTGCAAGTTTCACTTTGCGCCGTCCGCTCTGTATGCAATATCAAAACGCTCTCGCGCCCCGGAATTTCGTAATAAACGAAAGCGCCTTGTTTTCGCAACTTGCTGGCTCCGCGAGGCCGCGTTTTATCATTACGCGGAATTTAATTTCAAGTTAAACGCGCGCGAGCCCCAGCTGTTGCATTTTTTCAGCGGCTCCTTTTTCAAGAAGGGTCTTGGGTCGCATTCAAATGACCGCCCGACAAGACGAAACGCCGGAGTCGCGCGCCGCGTTCCCGATAAGAAGGCATCGGTACGGAATAATCGCATAATCGAATCATACTAAAACGCGTGAAATTGGGGTAATGAAAGGTTTTGCATTCTGGAAATAATGAATGAGCACGAAAGCCCGAAAATACTAAGCCAGCTGACAGAGCCAAATGGAAACGGTAATCCGTCATTATGTGCAGGCTTCAGCGAGCCGGCGCGGCTAATGGCTAATCATTGGTCCATTTGCTTACACAATTTTGCTAATCACACGTGCGGCTCAAGTGCCGCTGTTAGCGTTTTATTACTTGCGGAGCAACAACGCTTAAGGTGAAACGTAACTGGAGGTTACTAAAACTAGTGGTTTTTTGAGATTGGGTCGCTGGAATATTGTAATTTCACTAGGAAGGAAATCAGTGAATTGTGTCACTTTGTAAAATGTTAGAGTGAACTCGTGTTAAAGTTTTCGATTAAATCCGGATAAATGGGGTTTTCGGATTTAGAAGGAATTTCGCAACGTTATTTTCCGAGTAAATGAAAAGATTTCCGGATAAAATTTGGCCGAAAAATAATACGTGACAATCCAGAGTAATGTGTAGAAATGAGACCGGGATTCAGAATTTAACCGTTTTATGATGGTAATTTGTATTACTCAAAATCTATGGGGAATTTTGGATTTTAGACACCAGATTCAAAAGAAAATAGTAAAAGGAAAACATACATGAAAACATACAAATCTAAGTACGTATATACTTTTTTTTTAAATCGCCACCACTGAGACTTGATCCTGCGTTATCCGGGTTACAAACTGAATACTTTACCGCTAGGCAAAAGCGGTGATATGAATTTCATAAAACATTTAACTTATTCAACTTACATCGGAAATATCGCATATTTCTTAACTTCGCTAAATGTTCATTTTAAGGCGATGTTCAAGTTCTACTGCCACGGAGTGTCTTTGTTAATGTAAAAAATATGAATAATCAAATTTATTACGGACATTACAGATTTTTCGAAATACGATTAAATGACATAGTTTTCTGATTTACGAATAAAGTTTCACCTTAAATAAACTCCAGACCTATGAGATAAGAGGTAAAACTCGTAGTTTCTTTCAATTTTTTTTCTGATACTGCATCTCTACAAAATTGCAGGTCCTCCGGAAAAATTGACCCGCTCCAACGACTTTAACGTGTAACATGGACAAAATAATATTTTTGCTTAATTCCCTTGAAGAATATGATTGTGAATAAATGTGTATAAATATATCTGGTCAACATCTTCGCGTTATAGCGCTTTACGACATTAAGTTGCTGGGAATCAATTCAGCACAGATATATGCAACATTTGGCATATATTGGCATTCCTCAATGTAACGTATTAATCACGATTACATATTCATTTCAGACACTTCCCGACATTGCAGAACAGTCGCAAAGTTACAGATCGGATACTTTTACTTCTATTTAAAATTGCACATGACATGATTAACTTAACGACGTTCTGGAATTGATTCAATGGCATGTTCCACCCAGATCTCTTCGACAAAATCCGCTTTTCTTTGTTAATCGCTCAGCAACTTCCAGTGGTAATAACTCTATCATTAATCGGCTCAGTTCATTAGGCAACATTGTTAATTCCGAAATAGATTTCCTCTCCACACTATTCGCTCCATTCCGTAATTATCTTCTGAGGAAATGTTGTTAATTACCACTGAATATAAAATAAAATAATTGTAACAAATTTTTAGTTTTGAAATGTTAATTTTAATAATAATAATGACAATAATAATTAAATAATTTATAAATAAATGAATATATAAGAAATCTATATATATATAATCAGAAATAAATCAAATTAAACAAAATTTCATTTTATTTATTTATTTATTTGTAGTTATCATATTTTTAGAAACCCTTTCTGCTGATTTTCCTCTTTGGAAAAATAGTTTTTAGATTAGATTTGTCATTATGTTACCACCTTCACTGCATTCAAATCTGCAAATTTAATGACGAATGCCAATGATGCCACACTTGCATTTCATCTCACCGACGTTTTTTTTTCATCCCATGTCTTTTGTGAGAACGTATGTCCGAATGTCCATGCAATTAATTATCGTTCGATCATGTTTCACTCCAAACCACGTTTAGTCGGCAATGTCAGAATCGCTGCAGAACGCGTTCGCGACCCAGCTCATATTGCTCTAATGGCTCTAATTGATTGCGACAAATTAGAAATAAATGACCCAGCAAAGGATCGATTTTAACGAGTGCAGCGCAACTTAGGACGGCAACCTCGTTTTTAGCCATTTCCCGATTCGAAATTCGATCGACAATTTCGCACAAAATAGACTATCGACATTGCGATTAGAACGCCCCGAGTTGCAGACTTTAACATTATTTTATGTACGTGTTTCAATCTTTTATAAAGTAGTGTAGCGTTGTAGTGTAACGTTAAGTGCGTTTAATTCTGCAAAACGTACTTCCCTGCATTTTGTTAGACCAAAAAAAAGATTTGGTTACTGCAAATAAATAGATGTATTTCAGAAAGTTATTATCTTTAAGAAAATTCCTTCGTTAAAATAATTACTCGTTTAGTTATACAAAATTAATTGTTCAATTAAGTTAAGTAAGCGCTTATTCATTAAAAAAAGAATTTATTACAAATATAAATTCATTTTTAATCGTCTATCTATTTCTATTCGTTGGTATGAAACAATTGTATGAGCAATTAAGAAAAATACATTTATTATTTAAACAACTGAGAGGAACTCAAATAAAAAATCCAAAGTTCTAATAACTTTTTTTTTATTTACTCGATTTCTTGTATACATAATAATAGAAGTATGCTCTCCTTACATTTCACACAATTTTAAATAAAGAATTTATGTACTACAAATAAAAATTCATTTTTTTAATCGTTTATCCATTTCTATTTGTTTGTATAAAACATTTTTGAAAGGACATTTGTTTGTATGAAATATTTTTATTAAGAGTTAATAGGGGTTTGCAAAGATGAGAAGAGAAGAGAAATACTACAGACTTCTTTTTTTTTCAACTGGTCCCACAAATCCATCGAATTAAGGTAGAAATCTGTAACCGCGTTTAGAAGTTAGAGAAGCTTTAAGGTAATGTCTAATCGAGAGACAAAGTTTGAATCGAGTATTACGGGCCGAAATTAATTTATGTTAAACTACGATCTCAAATTCGACTCTCACGATTATTCCACTATGTTTTGAGCCACAGGGAGTATTTTAATCCCATTTCGGTGTAAACTTAAATACAAATTTTTATTTAATTTTTGGTTCCTGACTCTTAATTCTAACGAATTTTTTATTAAAAAAATTATGTTCATATTCTGTGCCTCCACCTCCTGTGAAATTCCTTCTAGATTCCACAAACGCAATTAATAATTTTCATTAATTGCGCAACTAAATACTTTCGCAACATCCTCGTTTTGCAATATCACAATATTTATGGCAATGAGCGAATAAACGAGACGCAAACTGCAAGATCAATAACCCCCGCAGATTCATCGTTACACAATATTATCCGTAACGAAATGATTCCGAAGGCAAAGTAACTAAATCGCAAATCCCCACATTATAATCAATTTAACGCATTATGATTGAAATTCGCAGTCGCCCTGAGAAGCATACCAAATGCCCTTCGCGTTCAATCGAACATCTATTTGCTATCGTGCAAAGCACGATAATCGCGCGAGCTTTGCAATGGCCATTGGACTCGTTTCTCCCGTAATATCGTTTGTATGAAGGCGCGACGTTGTCGAAACGCATACAATTAATAAGGCCAACTGCGCAGCAGGATTTTACAATCTCGCCAATCCTGTCGACAATGATTACATCGCGTGGCGCATATCAATAATGTAACGCGAGAGTTGCTGGCTGTGTGCTTACGTTATAAACCAACTTTCAATTCCGTGGCATTCGTTCATTATTTGTAATGTTTAATGCGAGAACTGCATGAAATGTAATTTAACTTGCCGGTACAACGCCATGCATGATGCAGACCCCGCAGTAAGAATTATTACCACAAAGGGTGGAAGTAAAAGCTAATTACTAACTGACAACCGCAGGGTGTGCCCCGGAAAACGTCTTGTCAAACATTGAACTTAGCTAACCTATACTTTGAGAGCCCCTGATGGAAAACATTGTTTGGTCGAGCATCTAAGTTCCCGCGGTTTTACAGGTTGCGATAAGACAAACTTCTTGAAGACAAGACCACCATTCATCAAAGGCCCTCTCGTTGCCTCTTCTGCATGTGAAGTGTGTCAGTCGACGCCGCTCCGCGCGAGCATCTCGAAACTTGGTATCAAAACAGCATTCCCCAAAACATCGTCCTGCCAATCGTATTGTTCGAATTAGAGTTGGCCTTCCCCGATCGCCAGTTCACCGCGAGAATAAGTTATCTTCCAGGTTTCCAGACTTCCTTTTGAGTACTTAGTTTCGCCAGGTGTTTTCGCGTTTATTTATGGAAAGCTAGTTCTAGACAGACAAACTTGTCTTTCAGGAAACTAGTATAGTATTATTATTGTGAAGGGTTGGAATGATGCTGTCTATATGCGCTAGAAGTCAGTCCCACCGTTATTGGACTATATACACCAAGGTGATATACTATATCGACGGCTCGGAAGAAAAAGTTTACTGTTCAGATTGGCAGTGAAGAAGTCTAATCTTCAAAATTTTTAATGGAAAAATGTATACCAACTTTTGAAAAGACACTTTGAAAATATCACAAATATCTCGTTTAATTTTACTAATTTGATGTGTATTTCTTGAAATATCATTATTTTTCAACGATTTTTTACCCATTTTGATTTTTGTCGATTACAGCGCCATCTGTGACCAAAAAGACTTTTATCCTGGATCAACTCAATGTGAAATGTTCTGGAGAATCCAAATCTGTAATAAAAAATGAGGGCTCCTATTTAAATTTTTTATCTTCCCCCACCCTCAATGGGTGCCGGTGGGGGTCGAGTTTGGTGTCATTGGATGACCCCCGTCGAGACTAACAACTTTTATTGTCCACTTTTTTTGATCCGATGCGTAGTTTTCGAGATATTACCAAAAACAGTTTTAAATGGACCACCCTGCATAGCACCTTGGAGATATGAAAGAGTCCTATATTCGATACGGTTCTGCAAGAGAACTAAGAGACGTAATAACATTTGGTTTTGAGGGTTGAATTAAGCACAGTTTTGAGTTTGTATGACACCTTTTTTGTTCAAGAATCTTCCGAAATGCGATCACCAGGTGGCGCTGAAGTAGCCTCTGCGCGACGTGACTCGCAAATCGGCGTGCACGCTAGTTCCTTGTTTGAAAATCCTGGAAAAACATTATTAGCGGGTTATTTTCTGCGATAAATTTACCTTGGAAACTTCGATCTCAAATTTCAAAGTATTGATTTTAACAGATATGGCGGCAATTTGACAAGCAAGGTACAATTTTACCCCTAAAATTCGAGCATAAAAGCAGTTCTCAAGTAAGAAAGAATAGTAAGAAAGAAATTGAAAAATCGAGATCGGTAATTCCAACGTTGTTCTATTAAGCATCAGTCACAAGTTAGACGTTAATCCGATGAAAATTTTGAATGTTACGGTGCACGCCACTTTGAAAAATGCTGTTTCGAGAAAACCGCATTTAAAGTTTTGCAGCGATAAAATCATTAATATTTTGCGTTTATCTTTAATCTGCAATGCTTGCTCCGTATAACTGACTACATTGTATACACTTTTCTTAGCGGTATCATAAGATTTTGAAACACATTACCCGATAAGTTTGTCGCCATAATTGTCTTAGAGTGCGCAGAGCCGATTTTGGAGCGCTTCTAACGTATCGGCTATAAAACATGTTTGAAAGATTCCGAACTAATCCTACTGAATGAAATTACTAAAATTCTACACACTACGCAGTAAAAAACAGGCATTAAGACACACGAAAAAGCGTCTTAATTCGTGAAAATTGTCTTAAATTAAGACGCAATATGTCTTATTTTAAGACACTTATTCAAGACGTCTTAAAAATGTCTACAAAAAGTGTCTGAATTTAAGACACTTGTTTTAACGGTGCAAGTGTGGCAAGAACAGTAAAACGATAACACATCAGTACTGGTCATAGTCTGGCTGACAACTGGTACCAGTCGTTTAATAGTAGCACAACAAGTCTGACACCATTGGTATACCAGAGTAAATCCAGACTTGTGCCAATACTGGTACACAAGTTTGGCAAGAACAGTAAAACGATAAAATATCTGGACTGGCCGCAGTCTGGTTAACAACTGGTACCATTCGTTTAAAAGTAGCACAACAAGTCTGACACCATTGGTATACCAGAGTAAATCCAGACTTGTGCCAATACTGGTACACAACTTTGGCAAGAACAGTAAAACGATAACACATCTGTACTGGTCGTAGTCTGGTTGACAA
>JABFPB010005965.1:0-12622 GCA_022817645.1 Ceratoteleas bidentatus | reverse complement strand
AGGAAGAATTTCCAGTTGATACACGCCGAACTAACCTTTGTGACATGCGCGCGCAGCCCAGCTTCGACATTCGATTGGGCGTAACCTGAAAATCCGACTGTCACAGCCGGATTATCAGTAGAACAATCAGGAAGACAATCCTCTTGTAATGAAAACATAATTTCTAAGAGTGTATTAGCCCCACGTTGGGCGCCACTTGACCTAGTTGAATACAACTAGTAGTTGTATTCCTACAATTTAATAACTGATTTCAACACTATTGACACATTTTTTTTGCAGTAATGCAAAATAATTTTTGCATTATTAGTGCGTTAATAGTTTTGTCATCCCAAGTTTTATTCTTGTGCCATATAATTTTAACGACATTAAACAGAATCATCACTTTCCTTTTCAGTGGAATATATTTAAATTAATATTGCCTTAAAAATGAAGTGCGTATATCTATTTGTATACAGGTACCGTGTGTGATCAAGGATCTGCGAATATGATAGCCATTAATACCTTGCTCAAAAAATCGAATAATCGACGAACTAGAATCGCAAAGCCAAACAGTGAGTTTTCTTATATTATAATATTTTAGGCATAATTATGTCATCTCCAATAATTTTATTAAACCGATTTTTTTCAGGGCAGACACTTCGACGGTGTTGAAGGTGAGGGTCCATTATTTGACCCTCCTCACCTAATAAAAGGAATGCGAAATAATTTGTTAACAAAACATTTGGAAACGAAAACCAGAAATCCTGCAGAGGAATCAATATTGGCAAAGTGGAGTGAGATTGAATCAGCGAATTGTATTGATAAATATTCCTACTTTTACAACAGAATATTAAAGTTGACTAACGAGCACATTAAAATGGATCAAATAAAAAAAATGAAAGTCTAATCTGCAACAGAAACTTTCAATCGCAGCGTCGCTGGGTACATTGAGCTTCTTTCTTTAATGAAAGGATTTCCTGTGAGCAAAACTTGTTTAAGTATCAAAGACCAAAATTTCGCAACCAAAATATTTGGTTACAAGAACCAAGTAAGGTGGTTGCTGAGAAAAAAGAAATTATTTGAATATGATGTCTACCAAACATTTTTCTCTTGGAAATGAAACTATTTTTGTTTCATTTATTATTAATATATTATTTTAATTTCCTGGTTTATAGTTTTTAAATCCTATTCTTTTGGATTCAAAAGAGTTTTCACAATTTGTGTTATGTACCTCTCCAGATATTCGTTATACACCGATAAAAATCATCATGTCATAATAACATAAAAATTCCTGCGATGTTGGTAATGTATTCTCAGTCTATACATTAGACTTACGAGCTATTACGAGCAATCTGTAAATAAATATTCATTTATTTGTACGTGCAAGTAAAAATTCTATCTAATTTTCTCCAATAGATTTTGTCAAAGGGTGTTTGCGCCATTTCATCACATGTTAAGTCGATATTTCATTTCAGCCAAACACTTTTCTCTCCGTGAAATGTTTTTTCCCCCTGGATCATAATCCCCAGTCGGCGTATTTGTTTACGCAACGATGACCTTCGCAAAACGCATCGCCGATCGGCTCCGTTCCCCGTGGCTGTGTCCCCGCGTACAAACTGTTTAAGTCTAGGCGACAGAGGTAGCCGGCGCCTTTTTTCTCTCTCCGTTTCATCTCGCGTCTCCTCTCCTCGGCTTTGTTCATTTTTACTAGCCTTTCTCTCTCTCCCGCGCTCGTACGCGCGTTCGTATTAAGTAGGCTGCTGGTTCCTGCAGCGACCAATGACTACAGCCGTCCCCTCGTAAGCAGCGTGACCAATCTGCGCGTTGCGAGAGCTGCGTGAAGGCGGAACGCGGCTCCTCGCGCATTCGCGTATTTATTATTCAGTTTGCAAATACGTGGCAAAAATGATCTTTCACGGGTCCGTCGGATGCACACTGCCCCCGAGGAGGTGGAGCCAGCGCGCAGCTCCGAGCTCGATCGTCCGTCAATTTGTTACAAACCAGCCGAAGACACGATCTCGCCGCTGCCTCGTGTTATTTAGTCTTATTTCGCGTGATTTCGACTCGCGGAGACGTTTTTTTGTGCACAGAAGGTCGCAGGCGGTTTTTAGGGCAGAGATCCGATTGGAGCCAATTAATTAAGGCTCTTCGGCAGTTGAGCACACATTTTCGAGGGCTAAGTAATTGGATCGAGCACTGGGTTTTCGAAGGTTTTCGGGTTTGAGAATGGGTTTGGGAGAAATGAGGGGTTACTGAGGTGGAAAAGTAGAATGTGTTCGGTACACGGGAAAAAATAAACATCACTGGTTAAGGTGCAGCGCATCAATGAGTGATGTCGAATAGGACAAAGGTACAAAAATACCTAAGGTAAACAAAGAAGAAAACTTAGAATTTTTGCATTTTCTTCTTTGTTTACCTTAGGTGTTTTTGTATTTCTGCACTAGTCAACATCACTCAGTGAATAGGACAAAAATACAAAAAGAACTAAGGTAAACAAAGAAGGAAACTTAGAATTTTGGCATTTTTTCTTTGTTTACCTTAGGTGTTTTTGGATTTCCGACCTATTCGATATCACTCGGTGATGAGCTGCACATTAACCAGTGATGTTTATATTTTCCCGTGTAGGAGGTTGTGGTTTTGTGATGCAGATCGTGCTGATTTGGTAGTAGTCCATATTGTACACAAAACAGTGGATGAGAAATGAAATGAGAAATCAAGAATATCGAAACATTACTGCGTAAAAAGTAAACAAAAATTCAGAATCTGATCTTCTAAGATACTTTCATTTCAGTATACAAACTGTTGCAGTTGTTTTAACCAAAAATAAACATTCCATCAGTCAATTGTTGCCGGCGATAGATGGCATGACCGAGCATTTCAAAGGAACGGACCAGGCGAATTATCGCACGCATCCTTTGTAGGTTATGAAGACTGGTTTTGATTAAATTATTGGTTTTTTACTTAATTAAATCGTTTAATTAATTAAATTGTCAAATTAATTTCTTGAATGAATTTAATAATTAAATTAAATTAAAAATTTAATTGATTAGTTAATAGTCCTTGTTTAATCAACATTTTTTCGTTAGCATTTAGAATTGTAATTGTATACGTAACATAAACGTATAAACAATTTATAAACCTTCTCGCGCGTAGAGGCTCGCCGCGCTAAAACGAGCAGGGACAGCGGAATGTCACTCTATATTAAAACTAATATACCGATTTTAAAAAAGAATTAACACATTTCTCAATTTTGAGAAATTTCATAAAATTTTAAAAAATGTGAAGTGCTTTGAGAACATGTTTTAATAGAAAAATCTTTTCCTATTATCAACAGTAAAAACGTATAATTTTAGATGAACCAGTCGCGTCGAGACCCGATTTGCTCCGAACTCGAGATTGTATTCCAATTTATTTCCTTCCAAATTATGCGACGAGACCGTGTTGAAACCCTGTCGATACCTAATCAGGTCTCGACAGGGTCTCGATGCAACCATTTACCTCATCGTGATCCCTAGGATCACACTGCGTTCCCCTAGTAGAAATCTGTCTAGCGATACACACGCGAGGCGCTCGCGAGTTTATGGCAAGGCAAACTTGTCTAGAGAATCTCGCGAGTTATTCGCAAGGCGCTAGCGAGTAAAACTTGCCGCGCATGCGCGGTACGAATTGGCAGATTACATAGGGCTAAATTTTAAACGTGTCTAATTGAATTGGGGAATGAGATGGGGGCGCTAATTACAAAAAAAAAAAAAACAAATTTTCAAATTTGTTAAATTAAGCGACAGTACTGTCTCATGATTTAATGAAATTAATTTAAATTACTTAAGCCTTCAGTTATGCATCATTAATCAATAGATAAGGTACCTTCGCGTAATTAAAAATAACCGTTTAATGTTTTTCTATTTATTTCAATGTTACTCTAAAGTATTATACATTTTGCGAAAATGTAGGGAATTTCGTTTAAAAAAAATGAGTTACCTATTTATAAAAATATTGAAATTACTGATTTATTATTTACAATTTTACATCAGTAGACAAATTAACATTAACAAAACTATGAATAAATTATATATCAATAAATTTTATAAACTTTGTTAAACAAACAGGATGCAATTGTTACTGCTTTATAGGTTAGAACGTAATGTTGAGATAAAAATAATTGTATAGCTGGAATTTAACCTTAGAAACACAAACTTATTTTTTTAGTCTTTGTCTTGCACATTATAACACCATTTTACTCTCTCTTTCTTTGGGGTAAATTTGACCCCAGTTTGTGCTTCTAGGGTTAAATTTCAAATTCATTAACAGCAATTACGTCTTTATTAAGTTTACTGACTGCATAAGTCATGTATTGAAGGTACCTAACAAAAATATGTGTTTGTTACGTAAACACTTCTTTGAATTTCGCATGCCTAAACCTAACCTACATCCCGTGGCAGTTAAATGTATCGAAAACTGTCAAATAGTTCGCCTCGCGAGGCGCTCACGAAAACATGGTAACGATACTGGCGAGGCGCTCGCAAGTAAAACTCGCGAGGCCCTCGCGAGTCGATAGGCAAACTCACAAGCGCCTCGCAACTGCCTCGCGTAAATTTCTACTAGGGAGCTAGCGCTGCCAAGTTATCGCAATGTAAAGATACGCGCTTTCGATATTCTTCCTAATGAAGAATAAAAAGTACATCGAACGCGAGTTTTCACGAGTTGAGGAAAACTTTTGTCTCTGTCTAACACAGTGGCGCGAGAGAAACAAAAATTTCCCTCAACTCTTGAAAATTAGTATTCGGCATACTTTTATTCTTCATCAGGAAGAATAATGAACATCGAAATCGCCAAAATCCTCTCTCAAGTTATAAAAATACTTTTTAATTATTGCTATAATGCGCGATTTCAGAACACCTGCTTGAGATTTCTGGTAACCTCAAAACGTGACAGTAAATACATAGTCGGAAATTTCAGGTACTTGTGCCTGAAATTTCCGACTATGTATTATAAATTTCAGTAATGTATATGAAAAATTTTCAGGCAAATGTGACTGAAATTTACTGCAGGATTTCAGAGAGTGTATACTGTAAAAAAAAGTACGTAAAATACCATCAAATTTAACGGAAAATTACGTTAAATATTACGAAAGTTTACAGAATCAGAGGAAAACATTCCACTCGCAACATAATATTCCGCATTTAGTGGAATTTGACATTCAATTCATGAAATAGGTTAAATGTGCATTATTTCTGTTGGGATTATTAATTAAATATGCTCCTTTATTATTTCATGACTCTTTATATAATGATATTTCAGATTCATTTCACTTAACTACTATTCCGATTAATATTTCGTCCGGAAATAGTTAATTCGTGATTTTCAAAATAGGAACTTTACGTTACAATTTACGGAAAATTCCACATTTGGTGGAAAAATTACGTAAAATTTCACGGCAACCAGATTCCGTCATATTTAACGGAATTTTATGAAACTTTTTTTGCAGTGTAGATTAGCTAAAGTTTTAACTTTGGTAGCGAAACGATTTGCTACAGTAATAGAAAACGATTTGGCTCTTTAGAACTTTAATACCAGAGTTGGGCATTAACTGTTATTTTGTTACTTTCCGATCTCGGTAACAAACTAATGAAAGATGTGAATTGCTTTATGAAAAATCGTGCCACATGGCGTGATTTCCGGTGTATATTACTCCGAAGCAGAGAAAAAAAATGAAAAAAATACAAAAAAAATTTGGGATTTTTTACATTAAATGAAAAAAAATTTTTTTTAATTCGAAACAAATTTTTAAAAAACACAAAAATTCGAAAATAATTCATAAAAATTCGAAAGAAATTCGAAAAAATTAAAAAAATATTCGAAAAAAACCAAAAACATAAAAAAAATCGAAAACATCGAATTTAAAAAAAATTTTTTTTATTTATTTTTTTTAAATTTTATTCGAATTTTTCGAATTTGTTTCGAATTTTTTTTGAATTTTTTAAAGTATTTTCATTAAACAAAATTTGTTTTCAATTTTTTCGAATTTTTTTCAATTTTGTGAATTTTTTCATTTTTTTTAATTTTTTTCGATTTTTTTTCAATTTTTTTTCAATTAAAAAAAATTTTTTTCGTTTTTTTTAATTTTTTTCCATTTTTAAAAATGTTTTTGAATTTTTTTTTATTGTTTGTGCGAATTTGTTACGAATTTTTTTTTAATTTTAAAAAATTTTTTTGTTTTATTTTTTAATTTTTTCGAATGTTTTTCAATTTTGTGAATTTTTTTCAATTTCTTTCGAATTTTTTTCAATTTTGTGAATTTTTTTCAATTTCTTTCGAATTTTTTTCAATTTTTTTTTCGATTTTTTTCAATTTCTTTAAAGTTTTTTCGAATTTGTTTTGAATTTTTTTCGAATTTTTTTTCGAATATTCTTGAATGGCAAATGTTCAAGAATAGTGAGTTCTCGTTTTTCGTGTTTACATTCGAGGTTACGTGTCTCCTCAAAAACTAGAAATCACTATTCTTGAACATTTACTGTCGAAAATAATCGTCAGGTACCTTAAAACACGCAGATTTTTACGCAGAATCTCGCTCTGGTAAGCAAATCAACAGTCGATCACTAATTGTTTCGCAATTAACGAAACATCACTTTTCGCCCAAAACCGCCGATTTGAACTTGCACCTCGCGTTCGACATCACCTTAACTGCGAACATTGCAGTATATAGCACTACTCTTTAACGTTAATGCCATTAGTGTTATTCACACCAACGATTGGTGTGGAAACCCCAGCCATTGAGGTTAAAATTGTTTTGATAAAAAATACACCAATCAGTGGTGTGGAATTCATTTGACGCTGGAGTTTTGCCGGCTCCGTATGAAACATACAATTTGAAAATATCGCTATATGTTTCAGTATGTAATTTTTAATAGGTTATAGTTTATTTTAATCGAGTACAGTGCTGTTTAATGCGATCCAGCCATTCCAAGAGTTAAACTCTATTCGTGTTTTTTCGTATGCCATATTTTCGTACACTCGTAATTAAACTATTGGAATCATAACAATGTGATCACGATTTTACGATGCAGGGAAAAGATGACTTTCGAATCTTCAGCTTCCTATTCTGATATACATGACTAACATTTTTTTGCTAGTTAAAGTTGTTCAATTGTAATAACATATTTCATTAAGAGTTTTGACACGTTTTTATCATTCTTGAATTTCACCCCATTCATTTTATATTTCATTACACGGGGAGAAAAAAAGCCATTGAACTAACCTCAAACTCGCAGTTGAAGCTTGAATGTTGTAACAAGAACGAATGTTGTTAAGTCAAACGCGAATGCTGTTGAGTCAATGGCATTCGCTGTTGATACAATAGCGAACGCCATTGAATCAACTGTTTATGCTTCTACTGCCAGTTTGCGGTTGATTCAATGGCATTTTTTCTCCCCGTGTAAATTTATTTTTTATACAGCAAAAACTAAAAATAATTTAAAAAATCCAGACTACATTAATTCAGCTTTAATTGATATTCACAGGATAATTTTATTTGAGAAAACCTGTTATGAACAGAAACTGTAACAATTCTTGTTAGTACAAACTTGGATCATATCATTCAGCATGTAAGTCTGGTCTGAAATTATGAATTTCAGACCAGACTTACTTGGTGTTAACACTTTTTTCTTTAATGTGTCGTTCACACGAACGAAACATGAAATGTATGGGGAATAAATTGGGAATGTATTGGGAGTATGTTGGGAATATATTGGAAATACATTGGGAATATATTTTTTGTATTGAATTAATATATATAATATTGAAAAAATATATTGGGAATATATGTTTCCTATATGGCCAATATGTTTTCACTTTTACTAGGGTGCACAGTAAAAAAATAACGGAGTTTGAGGCTATAGTGTGAGTGCATGAGTAAGGGAGTGAAAATTCACACCGCGCGGAGTCATTTCATCTACTGCGCATGCGCTTTGCAGCCAAAATGAGTCCGCGCGGTGTGAATTTCACTCTGTAATTTAACTCCGACTAGCTTTTGAAACAGTCAAAGAGTGGACCTGCTGGAATTCCATATTGAGTGAATATTTAACTCCTATAACACACATTTAACTCCGCATTTTTTACTGTGTACTGCTATTCAAGTTGGTCAGAATAATTGGTCGAAAATTGGACAATATATTGATAAGTCAAGTTAATGATGGGCAGATCAGGGCTGTTTACAATCTTGTATTAACTCTTGATCGATTTCATTGAGTTTAGACGTTCTGTGCTTATTACCAATACACGGGGAAAAAATGGTGACACTATATCATTGGTACCAATGCTGTTCACAATGAGTGTTGCAGTTTTGGAACCGATGCTGATTTAGCATTGGTTACCTAAACTGTAAAAACGGTTGCGCGAAATTACAAACTGTTGTGTAATCTGGTTGCATTGCACAATGTATTGTGTAAAATTACACAACATATTGTGTAATCTAACCAGAATACACAACATATTGTGTAATTTGACATACATTTTTTACAGTGTATACTGCAAACACCTATCCTATATCAGCATGGAAACGAGACTAAATCAAATTGTTAAACTGAAACTGCATTCCTAGTTATTGCATTGCTCCTAAAAAAAAGGATTTCCAAATAGAAATGTTGTCGATTGGAATTACAATCAAGAATTCAGATGATTTGGGAATCGTTATGAATACCAATTTTTATACGTATTTCCATACAGGCCAAAGTTTTGCTGGCAAAATGCAATATAAAAATGTATAACTCGCGGACGGATACCGCATATTTACATATAGAAATAGGCCTAATGATATCTATAAGTACTTTTCAACCGGGAAGGTTTTTGCTATGAGATTTTGCAATCGATAGTAGAATTTGATTTATGCAGAATTGTATTTAACGGATTTTCGTATAGCATTTTTTGCCCGTGTAGCATTTTGATTAAAAAATATTGATTCGTCCATTTATACTTGACTACGCAAAACTCTGTTAGCAGCAGTTTTTATCAATTGAATTTTTCATGCATGCATCAATGGTTAATTTATTAATGTTTCAATGAAAGTAACCAATGTGTCGAGTGAGATTCATATGCGGTATTGTATGCATATCAGCATAAAGTTTGGTTCGTTAATATTTTAATTTGATGTGAAATTAATCGTTACGGTCGACGTATTGCATTGGATCTGAATGTGGTATTTATGTTATTTTTGAATTACATTCAATTAGTTTATATTTGGTTGGTAACGCATTTTTTTAGGCTTAATTTCCACTACAGGCAGGAATCACGGTACAAACAAACTTAAAAAAACTGTACTAGTGAGACTTGAAGCTGAAATACACGAGCCATCCACCTGTAAAAAGTCGCAGCGTTGACAAATTGCGCGAGCTTTTTGCCCCAGGATAATGGCTTCATCGATAGCACGAATGGAGTTTCAATAAGCATATCAGGACCCAGGATCGTTGACGTGACTTACAATTGTTTGACGATCGCCTCAGTAAAATCTGATATACTATAAGCTTGTGGAACAGCTGACAATTTACAGAATGAAAAATAAAATTTCAGTTAAATTGTTTGGCATTAAGAAATTTGACATAATAAAAAACGAAACGATATAACGATATATCATATAAAATATCGTTCATCTGATCAATTACCAAAAAGTGTAGACCGGAGATTCAGACAATATATATGTTTCAACATACAAAAAATAAGGTCAAAAAACAAACAAAACGTACTTCCTTATGATGAGCTTATATTCCCGCACAAAAAATCGCTGATAAGATAAATCTCAACCAGCTGACTGTCAAAGGCATGTATTTGCCAACGTTATTTTCAAGCAAGCGCGAATTTTTCCCAGCTAGTAGGAAAGTGAACTTGCTGTGAAAAAAGCAGGGGTCGCTTGGAAGGTTAAGTTCGGCGGAATCATATATATAAGGATACTGTTGCAGTACACTGCCAGTACAGTTTCAAAATGATCGTCACGGTAATACCGCTGCTTTTAGGTTCGTACTTGTCACTTTTCTATCAATGTAATCTAAATCGAATGTCAGCTCGCATTTCCATCCACTATTTGCCACTTGATTAAGTGACATTAAAATAACGTTTCCAGCTGCCCAGGTTCCTTACGACCAATCGTCCCTCAAAAATGGCCTGCAGTTCAACTTCTTTATGTCATTTAACGGTTTCTTCGCCGCTCCGGAAGGTAATGCTCCTAGAGGAATAAACATGACCAGTCTCATGGCCTGTCAACCTAGACTGACCGAAAGTACCCAAAATCTGAACTTCAAGATACTAAACTGTAATGCCAAGAACACTACTATTGTGGCCTATGTACGAGACCAGAATGGCCAAGACCGTCGAGTAGATGAGGAATTTGTTTTAGACAACTTTTCTTCTGACTACGTCTTCGGGGAGAGGGGAGTTGAGGGTATAGTGATGGATAGGCTACACTATATGAGCACCGAAAACAAGCACTTCACTAAAAGTTTTGCGATGTTGTTGAATGTGGGTACAAGTTTGGCTGGAAGAGATAGTGGGAAGTTCCAGGATGAAGAGACATTTGGGGTGAATGGATGTAAGACAGATTTCGAGCTGGAGAGAAAGACCTGGAGAGACAGACTCGGGGAAGAGGAAGAACGTGGAGAGATGGTGTTACAAAGTGCGTTTAAGGAACCGGGCCAGGTGTTGACAATTAAGAAAGATATGGATCTGGAGAGCTGCCCCGATTTTGTGAAATATATGCCAATTAACAGGAGAGATCGTATGGGGATCACGAAGGTGAGGAGTGATTTTGAGAGGGTTGCAGAAAATTTTTAAAAGTGTGACATGATAGTATTAGATTACGTAGTGTAGATAAAGTTTTCGCTTTGGCAGCTGGGTATCCCTTTGACGGTGTTATTTCTATCATGAAATGAAATCGAGCTAACGTAAACTTTTCCTGCCCTGAGGAAATGAATTTGTATGATTAAGTTTCTAAAATATTAAAATTGTAATATTTACGAAATGTTCGTACAAACTATGAACTAATTTGGTAAATAAATGTTTGGTTGTACTATACAAATTCATTCTTGCGAATGAATTCGTATTTTTCGAGTTGAGTATGAGTTGAGTTTCTTTTTGAATGTTTTAGGTAGAATCGAGTATTAGAAAACGATTTGGCTCTTTAGGACTTTAATTTGCTGAGAAAAACAATTCTGTTCTATTTATTTAATTTACTAATTTTCCTGATTTACGCAATATTTAATAATACTAAACATTACATTTAAGTAAAACTTACACATACATTGTAAAAAATGGAAGTTGCATTTTAAGGATGTTTTATACCTATTTGAAAATAATGACACCGTCTCAAAACTGCGAAAATATATTCGTCAGGTCATTACAAGAACTCACAAATTATTTCAGATTTTTCACAGCCTGGTTTCAGGCATAGATCAATTTTAAGATACAGCTTTTTTTATCTGAATTGAGATTGGTTAGAGACGAGCCGCTAGAGTAATAGAGGGCAGACTGTACACTGAGAGAAAATTCTAGTAACCGTTATTATTTTTTTTTGTAACCGTTATTAGAAAAATGTGACACAAGTCATTTTGCCTTCTTTATTAAAGTTTTTGTAACTGTTACCAAAAACTTTGGATAAATCATTCCGGAGTTTTGATAGGAATTATTTTAATAATTACAAAAACTCTATTAAAGAAAGAAAAATGCGTTTTGTCACATTTTTCCCAAGAAATTTCTCTCAGTGTATTTGCTACAGCGTTTTAATATGGCGGGGCTATTCTCACCAATGCATTGGGATAGGCAAAATTGTATTTTACAATTCATTTATCTTTGGCTGCAGTCTCTGAAAAATTCTGAAATAATTTATAGGTTCCTTCTACAACTTAAGTAATATATTTTCGAAGTTTTGGGACATTCTCATCATTCTCAAAATTCAGCGGTGTAATCGGTGTAGAACATCCTTACACCAGGTTTTCAAACATATATACTATAAATTCGAAGTTTACATTTAAAACTCCAGTGTGTATACTATAAGGATGTTCTACACCTATTATGCCGCTGAATTTTCAAAATGATGAGAATGTCAAAAGACTTCGAAAATATATATCTTAAGTTATAGAACCCTGATAACAACCAATTTCACAGTGAAGTCACCGTGAACTCACTGTGAAGTCAAATGTGAATGTCATGCCAAGCGTTTGGCTATTTCCTTACATTGTGAGGTTATTGTGAAGTATGGCTGACAAGTTCCTTCCCAATCGCTTGTGAAGTACTAGTGAATGCCCTGTGAAGTTCCTGTGAATCCCCTGTGAAGATTATGTGAATCCCCTGTGAAGTGCCTGTGAAGCCTCTGTGAAGGTTATGTGAATAACTTGCGTGAACAAATATACAAATATACAAATGAAAAAAAATTTATATTTGCTAGTTAAAGTCATCTCTAAAGACAGCCCCCACATGCAGTCTCGAACCCTAGACTCCGCGGTGACGATCTAAGATGCTAACCATTCGGCCGTGGGAGCTGACTGTGACATTTCATAGATAACTGTAAAATTTCGTACTGTGACACAGTTCATCTACGAAATTTCGATTGCATTTTTTGTAGACTTTCTGGCTCAATTTTTTTAACCAGAACGTCTAGGTTTTT
>JABFPB010005964.1:0-12627 GCA_022817645.1 Ceratoteleas bidentatus | reverse complement strand
TAAAAAATTGAACATAATACTGCAATAACAGCATCAACTTTTTTAACCGCTATCGGAAATTTAACTATGGCATAACAATTATTTAAACTTTTTAGAGTAGATAATAAAAGTTGTATCCTCATTTTATATTCTGTTTTAATTATATCTCTGGGGATTCAGACAACCATTTAAAATCATATTTAAATAATTCAAGATACTATTCGTGTAAATCATGTCTTGCCAATTATTCTCTTCCTAAATAAATTTAATAGAAATTCGAATCTCTAAATAAAACAAGAAAAACTAGGTAGTTCAAACTATCGATTTTTCTGGTTCAAAAAACTAGTATGTTTTTTTATTAAAAATTGCTTGTTCAAAAAACATTTCTATTTCTATGGTGTCGTTGGCAGATTGAAGTTAAAAATTAGATGCATCTCAATTTATTGCAATTAAATATTGTTATAAAGAGGTAATTAATAATCGCTTATAAAGAGGTAATTAATGAACTATTTTTCATTCACAATTAATGTACATGATTTAAAAAAATGATCATATCTTTTTTGTAAACAAGCGTTACGCGAATGAGATTATGCTCATTTAAACTTTCCTAATTACTTAAGTATTGCTTGCTATGTACCTACCATGTTTATCAAAGATGTTCCCAATAATTAGAGATCTCAACAAGAAATCAATATGTATCCAACCTGGTATCATCCACGGCAGAAATATTTGAGCAAACATTTCGCATCGTTACCGTGCAAGCTCGCCAATTTGTGTTTTGCAAAATGCAAATAATTTTATTAAACCCTTGGCATCTTCAGAGGCAGAACAAATTATACATTATAACTGTTCGCCTTGCCTCGAACTTTGCTTTTAGTGATCATCTACCCGAAGCAGTACAATTGTTCCGCACGAATAAGGCTGAACATGCAATACGCCGCTTCTTTATTTTTATCTCGTTCAACTTTTTACGTTTTCAACCTACGTAAAGCAAAAAATGCGACGCACAAAGTAGCCTTTTTGATAATGCCCGAAACTTTATAGCTACTGCAAAATGCAATTATCTTGTATTGAGAATGTCCAAGTTATTAAACATCCGTCGCCCCAATGAGTGGGTAAAATCCCAACGGAAGTTCTTTGCCGACGAAAACTTTGCCGGGAAATGCGTCGCGGAATGCACGACTGTCAACAAATATAAAAATTCCGCGATCCTGTCGACAATGGCACAATTTTTCTCGGACTTTATAGCGGAAACGGTTATTTTACATTAGCCAAAAATGATGGAAACACAAAACGCCCGTCGTCTCGACGATTTGACCGCTTTTCATAAAGCGAGCTAAAATATTTGAAGTATGTACAATAATAAAATGCTTCGTATGCTGCGAGAATCAAAACGCACAGGTACGGTCGACTTTTATGGCGAAAAGTGTCGATCCGGAATTGAGATCGACGAAAAGATGCTCTCTTCAGCGGAAAAGAAAAACGTGGACCCTCTTTTTTACTATACATACCGAGCCACTTGCCCAAAGGAACGCAACTGATAGCGGGTATCGGCTTATCTTTGCCAACTTTACGGCGGTGCAAAAGCGTGGGTTGTACTTGGCTCGGATCCGACACTTTTCGTGACTCACTCGGCATACTAAAAGCCACACGCTAACGGCAACTTGATAGCATTTGCACATTTTATTGTTTCGTATTGGTACGTGAATGTTTTATTATTAAATATTATTTTTGCCGTCGTTTTATTTACACGCGTTCTAAATAAATGCCCAATACGTTGCTGAAATCGAAGGAGCCGCCATTATTGTGGCTTCTCCCGCGACCTACGAGATGCTATCGTTTTTATTTCAATGAAATATATCCGGGAAGGGGTCCGGCCATTTTGTGCCGTCGCACATAATTTTCGTGCCGATTGCTTGCTGACCGAATCTCGCAAGAAAAATCAATGCCGGAGAAACGCTCTTATTTTGTCCCGGTTGACACGCTGATCTAATTTTTTATGCTCAAAGCGCCTCGGCGTCGGCAAAAAGCGAATCCCAGAATTTTCTTCCAGCTTCCGGAAGATTCCGACAGACAGTTTTAAAGCCAGTTTTTGCTCGTCCGCTAATTTAGATGTAGGTTCGTTAATTTATACTGTCGATACGTCTCCAGTGGCTGTATCCTGGAGGATGTGTTTGTGGTCTGCGCTACACCTAAAATCATAAAATTTTATCGACGAAGTCAGTCCGGAGTCTTTATCAAGACGTACAAAGTCACACATTATGTATGTCGGTGGAATAAATTAATGTATTTTGCAGAATCAAGTGGGTAACATCGGGAATAAACCAGACACTACTGAAATAAATCAGACAAAAAGCCACTTTCCTTCTCAAAGACTCTGATCGGACTAATCAGATTTCCATTTAGGCCCCAAAAAAGGGAATCGTGAAATCGAAATCCATTCGTTCTAGCTAACGAGCGTTTATGAATTGATTAATGGATTTGATGGGTTTATTCAACATAGGCGAAATTCGAAATGTTTTTGAATACCATTATGGAAACGTGATTAGTTTGGAAACTTTCTGTATTGTCGCGTGTGATATTTAGCAATGCAAAATTAAATTTAACTAAATTCCTGATCACTTAATGAATGCCTTAATTATAATTACAATTCCATCTCAATAGCTAAACTATATACAAGGGGCTAGAGCGGAGACCACAAGTGTTGACACATGTAAGTTAGAGACTCGTACCCGCCAAAGTTTCGCTCTTGTTTGACCACCGGAATCGATGTCGACTTCATTGAAACGGTCATTAGACGCTAAAGTAGAAAATTAAAACTAAGTACATTTGCATTGAATTTATGCAAATACAAACCATGTAGTACCGTTGGCGCACTTGCACGAAATTATCGTATTTCAGGTGAATATTGCACTAATAAAATGTTCAAATAATATTATATTCAAAAGCCACAATTAAGCGCACTCACAATGTGCACAGTTGCGCGCAGCGTGCAATCGAAAAAGCGCAGTCGCCAATTTACAAAAATCAATATTACAACTACCGCAGATATTTTGCGCAAATTATTGTTTAACTGATTGCGCCGGGGCAACTGCGTCCCCGATCGGTGCAAAAAGCTCTCGACGTGTCTAAATCGCGCATTTTATGACGTTTCCGTATTTTTCTGAAATCCAAACTCATACGATAAATTGTCGACTTATTAACTCTCGAATCGCGCGCGACTGCTTAAATTCACAATTTCGTCCGACGAAATTGCGCCTCATCCGAATACAGTAACTGTAAACCGTTCGCGTTTTCGCGCGCAGCTCCCCGGCGACAAACTACAAACAAAGAAAATGTCCGGCTGACGCAATGATTGCGTTCCGTCTGGCACGGGCTCGCGACATTTATTCACACTTGAAACGCGCTCGGCCGTAAAGTTTAATAATCGAGCGACGCGCGGGAAAAAAGGCCCCTTCACCCTTAACCTTCAAACAATCCGCCAATAAACTGCACTATAAAAGCGCGCATACCGGCGCGCTCGCCGAAATCTCGGTCGTTTCAATAGCCGCGGCGCAAACGGCCCCTTATATAATTCTCATTACCATAAATTTTCATTTACGATTTTCCAATTAAACGCGTTGCCGTCGATCGGCTCGGCCGAAACTGCGCGCGCACTTCGCGTCGCTGCTCGCGGGCCATAACTCGGCCGGCCGACGGCGAAAATAACGAGCCTCGTCGGGCCCTCGGCAAATCTAATAACCTTGGCCAATAATAACGAAACGGCCAATCGGTCGAGTCGCGCGCGAAACAACGTCGTTAGGCGCGATTGTTGACACATGTAAGTCTTAGGCGCTCGGCTCTCGTCCGCGTTTTAGCACTTGTTTGGCCGGCGAATACCAATGTCGGCTTTATTGAAACGGCCATTCGAAACACAAATGAAATGTGGAACGACATGTAGAGCGTGCGCCATTAAAGCGATCGTTCGGCGGGACGGCGCGCCGTATACTATCAGTTTTTACTGGCCGCGTCTTAACAATCTTGGCCGGGCATCGGCGTGGCCGCCTCGTTTGCATACGTGATTTTCGGGCCGCGCGCGACTCTACTCCCCCCGAAAACGCCGGCGCAATTAAGTGCCGTTTAAAATATTTTATGTCATTGCGCAGCATTCCGCCGGGGCCCGGATTTTGCGCGTCACCGAGCGGCTCCCCCCGCTTTACAATTCAATCGCGCGACTTTTTGCAACCGTAACGCCGCGGCGTTTTACATTCCGCAGTTTTATTTTGCGATCGGCGGGGGCAGCCGAGAAAAAGAGAGAGCTTGGCAGACGAAATGAAAACAGGATGAAAAGTAAGACGGCGGCGGGGCGCGGGAAAAGAGCGAAATCGCAGCGAGAACAAACGCCGATGATTCGCTTTGACGTAAAAAGGGAAGAAATTTGATGCTTAATTTTAAGCCGCGCTGCCTCTCGGCGCGTCGATCGTTATTTTCGCTCGAGTGTAATAACCGAGCTGTTAGAAATGCTGCCTCCCGGCCTCGCTTATTTTTTAATTGATTTTGTCGGAAGCATTCAAAATAAATTTGCCCGGCGCGCCGCTCGCGCTCGTGCTTTTTTAATCGACTTATGTATATTCCGGCTGTAATTCGTAAGTCAATAATCGGGCGCAGGGCACTCTCGCGCGCGCGGCCAACTTTGCGCGTTCATTAATTAACGAGCCGCGCGACCTGATTTACGCTTTTTCGGCCCGAAACGTGGAAACGCCGCACTCGGCCGTTGCGCTGCAAATTGAGCGCGACGCGGGCGTCTCGCGCGGCATAACTGTAAATCTTGGCATTAATGAGCGCAATAAAAGAATCGCGGCCCGATAGCGAATAAATGATAAGATATATGAATATTAACAATAAAAGTGGCAAAGGGCAGGATGCCGGGTGAAAACTGGTTTACGCAGCGTAGTGTACGGACGCAGCCATAATAAGGGAGATAATAAATAAGAGAGGGAGACAGAGGGGGAGAGAGCGAGACGACGATAGACAGAGAGCGGCGCGAAAAAAGCGAAAATGAAGTACAAATAGCAGAATTCCCAGCTGAATGCCGCTGCGAGCCGGCAATAATTAAGTAAGTATAAGTTGCCGTATTAATGACCCGAGTCGCCGTTTAAATTGAGAGCGACCGAACGGCCGCGACTTGAGGCCATCTGGCGGGACGCGATCCCAACAAAAGCAACGGATAATAACAATAACTGAGCTCTTTATTACCGTCTCGCGCGATCCTCGAAGCAACAACAGTCGACCGGCCAAAATGGGAAAAGTGCGCGGTTTTGAACCTCGAGCGAGGCAATTGCTAGGCGCCTCCGACCGCCTGAATAATAATGGCCAAATCCTGAAAGAAATCGCGCCGTTACGGCCTCGCAAGGCCGCGCCCGGGAATTAAGCCGCCGCAGTTATGCCGCGAAAATGCACGCCTTACCCGAATATGCCACCGCGCGGCTTTCTTCTGCAACTTTTAGCCCCGTTTATCACGTATTAAATTTTCGCCGGACTTTTTTCGCTTAATTCGGATTATGCGAGTATAACGTTACGTCGTTATGTAAATAATTCGGGATTACGCGGTACAAACGATCGTAACTTATGCAGGTGCAATTTTTAACAATTACGATGTTAATTGCTGTTTTACGTTTATGAAGCATGATGCATGAGGCCAGTCTCACGTATCTGTTAAATACTTTAAAATGGGTTGGAATATAAAAATACGGGAAGGGACGTCGAAGGTAAGATGTTTCGAGATGAATGGTCTCGTGGACTGAAATTATTTATTTCGCAAAAAAGGTTGCGCGCCCGTTAAGTTTATCTCGAGGTAAATAAATCACTTTTGTTTTACAAGAGATTTTTCAAGTATTTTCACCGTGTAGCATTGTGTGTTCGTCAGGTTCTTTTCTCATTAATTTCTCGCTGCGCCGTAATCTGATTCGCGATTTTTCTAAATTGAAGATTGTTATTAGAAACGCCGATACCGTAGCTGTGAAACTGCAGTTTAATACAAGACGAATTCTTTTAATCTTGTTCAAAATATTTCAAGAATTGACAAATTTTGGTGGAGAGGTACGACTGCCGCTGCGCGAAAATGAGAAATGAACTTGTACTTTTGGTAAGTATAAATTCCCTAAAGGTTTTCGAACCTCAGAGGCTCGAAAAAAACGAAGTGGCATGAATTTTCAGCAAGTGGCGCGGACAGCGCCGCCGAAAAGTGACAAATTTGTTCTGATTTTTTGTTGGTTGGAAATCAGTCGGGCAAAAGTAATTTTGTTAAATATAGTCAGCTAGGGCTTTGCTTTGAGAGCCTATTTTGACATCCGCCCAAAGCTTTTACAAACTTGGGAATCACTAGACGAACTTCCACTCGGGCTGCCATACAACGGGAACATATATCATGTTTGATTGATCACGCTGAGGCACCAGAATGGGATTGCCGGATCCACGAGAGTCTTTTTTTATCCCGCTTTTTGTCTTTCGCCTCAAATCTCGACCCATTTTGTTGAGCTTTTTTGTTTTAGGGGTGACACTTCGCGGACTAAAACTTTCACCCGCATTATTTCATCTTCATCTCGTCACGCGAAAAAGCGTGCTTGCAACGCGAAAAAGTTCTTCCCGGCGAAAATACATTCAAACTTTTCCCGCGTCCTTCATATTTATTAGCTTGATGAATACTTCGCTACATTTTTAACCTTACAACTCGCCAACTAAAATCTTTTTTGCCGCCACTTTTCGAGCTTTCGTCGAACGTTTTTTTCGCCCCTCTCCCGGCGCGGCGTTCGCTCGCTCTTTTTCCTTCCCGCCATTCCGTCGCGGTATTCTTCAAATTATGAATATGCAGTTTTTCTTGTCCTAAAATGAAATGCAGGAAAGAATTGTAAATTTGTTCTTGTTTCGTCGCAACCACTTCTTATTTACATTGTTTCCAAGTAAAATTGTGTCAACGTACAAATTTTTCCAGGTCACTGTAAAAAATACGGCATTAATTATGCAAATGCGCCAAGTTTTGCAGAGGGCTTAAGATGTAGCGAAAATCATTCCACAATGGTCAATTAGTCGACACATTTTTTCACCGCACCACGACCTGCCACTCAAAACTTTGCGGAAAAAAGTTGTTAAGTCGTCCGCTTATAACGAAAGCGGTAAATATTCTATACGAAATACGACTGTAACGTCTTTTTACTTTATAAAACACTCCGCAATGAGTTTACTTTATGAAAAAACAACGTCACGTCCTCATTAGTGCACTTCACGGCTTCGTGACGCAAGAGAATTAACTGTCATAACAATTCCCGCCGTTTCTCCCATTGACAGTTTCATTATCGATCCCGCGACGTGGTTTTTTCATCGCAAAACTACTTACCGAAACTTTTTCCCGCCGCAGACTTACGGAACTCGACTTTTCCAAAAGCGAACGACCGTCGCCGCACGAGGAATTACATTCAAACAAATTTCGCATTGACGAGCGCTGGCCTTGCAGCCCGCAAACTCCCCGGGAATGACTTAACTTGGCCGGCAAATAAAACCACGCGAATTCCTCATTAGTGCCCAGTTGTGTCACCGTAACACAAAGGCCTTAACCGTCAGCAGTTTCCTCTATTTATGTCACTAACTTTTTCGATATCGATCGCCAGATTTTATCGGCCCTCCGCATTTTTGCCGCGTCTTACGGCGCCCGCGACATTTTCTTGGCCGCGCTTCCGCGGAACGGCCGAATTTTGTCAAATCAGCCGTCCGCCATCTGCAACCGAAACAGTGCACCGAAACGAGCCTTAATTAGCCGCTTGTCACAACAGCGCGCCCCTATTTATGTCATAATCATTTTCAATATTGATCAATAGTTTTTGCACCGGCCAAATATTGTTGCCGAATGCCGCCGCCGATATAATTAGTCAGTTGGTCGCAGAGATCGCCAATCAGAAATAATTAGCCCCGCGTTCGATCATCCCGGCAAAAAGTTGCTCGGGAGCTGCCTCTCCTCGTCCCTTTCTCGGTGCCTCTCTCTCGCTCTTTCCGCGCGCAATAAATCAATTCTACGATTGGACGTTTAGCGTCATTCCACTAGGAGTTGGCGTTGCCGCAAGACAGGTAGGTCGAAGGATGGAGTCAGGCGCCGATGATAAGTCGCTGATAGTAGCCGTCGCTTGGGCCGCGAGGCCGGCTGGCCGGGCAGCGGCAAGAGGGGATCGAGGCAGCTCGACTCGGCGGTTCGGGACACCACAAGGCTGCCCGGGACGAACAGCGTGTCGTCACGGTGTGCGCTGTGTCTCTTTCTTCATCGTATCGCGGATCTCGGCACAATTTGCGATCTGGATAGACGTTCGATAATGCCTAATGAATTGGCATAGGTGACACCCTGGAATGCAAAGCGAACGGCCGGGCATTGGACGAGAGCGCAGGCAATTACTCAAGTTGCCGAGGAACGTCAGACTCGGTGGGTGTTGTTATTAATTAAACGTCCGAATGATAGGAATCGTATCGTGCGTTATATGTGCCAAATCATCGGCCACGACTTCGCGCGCCATTAAACGTCATTTGTCTCCGCGGGCGCGAAAAAAAGGACAAAATGGCCCGCTAATTTTCGCGTGACCGAAAACCACGAAGAAATTAAAGTCGCCGTGGAGCAACGAGCACGTTGCTCCACGAGTCGCGTTGCCCTAGGAAAACATCCACTTAACCCAGTTGGAGCGGCGAGCTGCATTGGCTTGACGTTATTAAATTTTTAGCCCTTTCACTTTGCCGATTCCGAGCGAGTACGTGGCGTTTCGGTAAGTGGCCAGCGCTTTTCCCGCGCCAATTTCGTTCGAATTATCGGTGACGAATGCTTTATTAGCATTCGGGTTCCCACCGGCTCCGTTCTTGGTGTCGCGCGTTGCTAACGAGGGAAACGCTCGGCCCCGACCCTGACGGGGCACAAAAATCCTTTCAATTACACGGGGCGTTGTTCGGCTGCCAATGTTGTAACCCTCCGCGGCTCGCCCGATTCCCCGCTTATGACTCGTTAAATCGAAATTTATCGCCACCTGGCGGCTGCGACGCCCCAGTATCTTTTTAAATCCTTCCGACAGGCAACATTAAATCGTTCCTTCGCCCAATCGTTCGCACCTCCCCGAATCATGCGCCGCGTTTTTATTTCGAATTTACTTGCCAAGCGGCGTTTTAAGGCAACCGCTCACCTGACACCATTAATTACGCCCCTGGACGAGCTAACGAGTATGTGGGTACGGCTGTATTTACGTACGAGCCGTGGAATTTCATTTCGTCGACTTCTACTTATCTCGATCCGCGCTTTGTTCTTCGCTTGGTGACGTCCCGATGATTGCTTGTTTCGGCTTTACATTTGATACTATCAGCCCACGAGAATGTTCACCGCGTTTTCACCGAGTCGCTGATTATAACCGAAACGCTACGCGAAATAAAATCTGCATCGAAAAGTGATCTCGTAAACGTTACAAAGAAATGATATTACTGCCATCGAGGCGAAATTGAAACACTTGGGGGGCAAATGTTAGAAGGAATAGGGGGATAATTAAGGGGAACACATTTGTTGGTTAGTGGAAATAGCTTTCTTCGCATTCAGTTTTTCTTGTTTTAGATATTTTAGTTGTTGAGTAACATGCTTTTTGGACTGTTAAGTGTCGACGAGTAAAATGCGTTGTTTGTAATTATTTTTCACGGTTGAGGAAAAGTGAAACCATTTTGTTCATTAAATTAGTGCAACTGGGACTTTGTGTATGTGTGTAAAATATATTTAAATAAAGTACTAACGAACCAGTTTTAATTGCACTTTCCGTCAAACGACAATTAATGGACAGTGGCGAAAAATAACCTTTTTAAATTAACGGTCTTGTGCATGTCAATGGTTAAAGTATTTCTCAAATCAAAGAGAATTCAATGAAATTTCGAAATTAGGTTCGTTTTTTGCTAATATTTAATTTGGCGCAGTTTCACAGAAATTCACTACCTAGTTGTGCAGAGATATTTAACACCAAAGTTGTACAAAATAACATTAGCAGCATAGGGGGATAGTCGGAAAACTTTCATTTCTTCAAAATAACTAGAACCAAAACAAAGAGATTTTGATAAGAAGCTAACCAGATATTAATATAACACACAGTCACGTTAAAGAAAACAGACGATTTACTACCTAGTTTCTGAGTAATTTAAGAATTTGCTAAAAATATAGATATACGATCTCTAGGTTTTGATGAACATGTAATAAAAAAATTTTAATTATTTTTTAAGAATAGCACTCAGAAAACAATGTCTAGCATGAAAAAAAAAGACTTTTTATGACAAAATTGCTAAAAAAACAAAACTGTATTTCAATAAAATACAAATATTTTACTTGGCATCCTAATTATACAGCCCTTCACGGGAGAAATACCATGACGAAAATCCAATGCCATTTTTGGGGATTTTGAAGATTTGTATTGTAATTAAGCTTCTCTGTACATGCATGTTTGCTGTTGTACACTGAGAAAAAACCATGTAAAAGTACACAACTTTTACACTACTAGTGGTGTAAAATCACACCGCTAATGGTGTAATTTTACACATGTTGGAGTAATTTCACAGATTTTGGTTAAAGTTTGCAGATCGCAGCGGTATTTAGGAGGTTATGTCGCCTGTTGCTACCAGTCGGTCCGACCGATCGGTAAATGTCTTGCAAAGTCTGAGAAAATTCTGCGGGGTTGCAATTTGTCACATTGGTGATGTTCAAAAAGTTCGGTTAGGTAGGTCCAGTGTGTAAATGTACGCAACTTGTGTAATTTTATAACGGCTGGTAGTGTAATATAATTACACATGTAGTGTAAAATTACACAACGAGTAAATTTTACACTCGCATCTTAACGTCTTGTCTACCGCTATTTCGTTATATAAATTTATATTTTTATCAAATAATTTCGGTGTCACTGTTATAAATTTCGCATTTCAATCGCTATGCACACTTCGCAACTCCATAATGGTTATACATCCGTCCACCCGTTATTAATTTGGTGCTTATTTTATTATTTGCGGGCATCGTCTCGTTTTATTTTCATCGTTTCGGTTTCGTCATTATATTCATCTAAAGGCTATCAATCGCTATTTGAATAAAATTCTAATATAACGAAACGCGTTGCATGCGGATAGAAATTCGAAGTCAACAGCGAAATTGACAAATTATGTAACAATTTTCTTCATAAATTGAACATTTTACACGTTTCTATAACGTCACAGTAACTTATTTCAATTGACCATTTATATCTTCAATAGTATTTCACACGTAAGCTGTTATCATAAATATCAAGTTATATATATTTATATATACACATGTAAATAATTCTTCTAAATATTATACATTTCAGTCATAGGAAGCAATAGTTCGAAACGTTAACTTTTTAGGTTAACTTAATTTTCCAATTACCCGGATATTTACATGCTATTCACAGTGTAGTAATATTTTTAAAGACCTTGCACGGGGATAAAAAATGCCATAAAATCAACAGCAAATGTGTAGAAGAAGTCAGATTTTTTAAACAACAGGGTCTGTTACGAGAAACCCTGCGCCACCTACTGGATATCTGACCTAAATGTGTCCGCCATGTTCCTCACCAACACTTATACGTATCCCTAACAACACATTCCCCTATATCCGGAGATTCTCCGGAGATGTGTTGTTAAGGATGTAGGTGGGTGACGGTGCGCCATCTGGTGGCTGTCGCAGAAACTAATGCATTTGCATACCATTTGCATATTACTCCTTTAATACCTTTTCTTTTGGTTTCATGCGCTTATTATCCTATTAATAAACTTTTTATGATATTCTTGCAATTTTTTAAATATTTTTTTGTTTTTTTTTCATTAATTTTGAATTGTTTTTTTATTTATATTTTATAAAAAAATGGACGTTACAAAGTTAGACACGATACAAATTAGACAAAAGTTTATTTCCTTTAACGGTATTTAATGTTAATAATACCATTAAACAAAATACGTACATTTATATTTGTGCTAATATCACATCAAATGAATGTTTGATAACGTTTTGCAACCAAAAATCGACGTGCAATTTTTTCGACTAGAGTGACGATTTAAAAGAAGTTAATTATGACGATTCAATACGTCATAATTAACTTTTGTAACATAACTACGTAATGTCAATGCACCAATGAGTCGACGCTTTAGCATAAAAAGAGCGGAATTTTGCATCCACGGTTTGCCACTTTACACGCGTATTGTTTCGCATTAATTCGGCGTTTTGTGGTTTGAAAACCAGCATGTGAAAGAAATCCAATTCCAGCGACGACACAAAAATAATTGCACTTTCGTCTTTCAGACGTCAAGTCAATGTCGAATGATTTGTAATTTTAATATTAAGGTGGCACTATCGTGACAGTCGTGTTCAAAACATAAATTATTTCTTGCGTTCGCTAATGATAGTGAAAATATAGATAGCTATACAGTATTCTGTGAATAATAATTAAAATAACTTATAATTGTAGATATCAAACGTTTTAAATAATTTCACCGAGATATATAATTGTTTTTCTACTTGACTGTACTTGTTCGGCCAATAGGCTGTCGCATTTCCTTTAGATCCGAGTTATGTTTAATTATTTTGTTTAAACTAGACGGCGACTTCGCATTTTTATG